>JAGVSQ010015209.1:0-10259 GCA_022683975.1 Rhyacophila evoluta
ACAGTGATCTCACATATGGAAGTTTACCAGTTTTAAATAATTCAGAATTTAATGTATTATCCTAAAAATATTTGGATTTTTAACTGGATTACAACTACGAATCGAGTATTGTAGATTTGATTTTAACAGTCACTAACTTGTGTTATGCTAATATCTACATTACATACCACACAACCTTCTATTTTTATTTCGATATCCGCTTCTTAAGTGGAGCATAGGCCAACACATACCGCCTTTACGAATCAGTGTCGATCGGTAGTGTTCTTGCGCCCTCTCCGATTATACCGGCATCCAGTAACCATTTCGTATACATTCTCAAGATATTATTTAACGTCGTTTCAGGACATTGAGAACCTGTCAGCTTAAAAAATAGGCAGGTCCGTTAAAACTCTCATGAGAGATCTGCAATATGTGGCCAAGCCAGGTCCAGCATCGTGGCTTTACTTTATTAGTAACTAGTGGCTACATGGTTCGTTCTTTTATCTCTCCGTTTTGAACAAAGTCATACCACCGTATCTTCATGATCTTCAGCAAACACTTTTTCTTAAGCCCTAGAACACGGTTGATTTGGGCCTTTGTTGAGTGCCATGTTTCCAACCGTAAAAAAGCACTGACAATGCTCGTATTAAGCAGGTGGCATTTAGTTTTTACTTTGTACAGCTTAGAATCCAAAACATTGCTCTTGGAATTAAATGTGGCTCTAGCTATTCTTATTTGAATAGTGAGCTCAGCTTAGGATGTGTCGTCTTCTGTAAATTATGGACATCTTTTTATATGAATAAATAAAAAAAACTGTCAGTATTTTCTATGTACAATGATATGTTCTCAATCAAAATAAGTATAGTATAAAAATATACGATACACATATATATTATATATAAACATGACACTTATAAAAGATTTTGACCAAGTATTTTTGTACATAAAAAACGCATAGAATGCAAACCAGTGGAAAAAAAACTATTTCAAAAATATTGAAAAACAAAAATAAACATTGTTAAACATACTATATAGTTAATTTACACAAGAAAATATTTTTTCAATCTGTTCTCTTTAAAATTTTGACATAGTAGAACAAGTTAACTTTGGAAATACCCTCTTTAAATTTTACACACACTGGATATCTCAAATTATGAAAGCAATGTCGAACCAAATATGCACAAACGAGTTCGTTTATTATCTGATACTAAATAATCTTTGTCACAACTTTTACACGGTATTGTATGGAACGTATCTACCGTGTAAAAAAAGTCCAGTATATTTTTAAAATTCAACAGTCACAAAATCAGTCCCATTTTGTTTTTCAAAGATATTCACAATTCAATTCTACAATACAAATTCATATCATTGAGTACGGAAAATATGAAAAGTTTCCATTTAATCCTTCCATCTTTTAAATGCGTATTTACATAATAACTAGCTGCCGTGGCTTGGCTAAATTGTTAATTAAATAATATTAAATTATAATAAGCATTCGTTAATATATTTCGAGCCATGTTTTAGTGACACTTGTACAGTAACAATATGGCGTTTACCCTTCTCTTTCCACTTAATATTATACTAAAGAGCCATAATAATTAATTCAATTAACTGTTCACGAATGACAAACACGCGCGCCCTCACGCGTCAAGTGGCGCAAACTCGAACTAAAGCGTTTGAATGTGGAACGGAATGAAATATTCAAATCTGACATTTGGGTTGGCGGCAATTAATATTTTGCTAGGTTATGTACATTCATTTATATTAATTATTATTTGTCAAGGTAAACATCAATTAAATTTATATATAAATATGTTAGTATGTATAGTATAATTTGCAATGTGCTTCCGTGTTTAATATCATTACAGAACTAATACAAAATATGTACTGAACTAATTCGTGCCAGTTAGTGTTCATGTTGTGCAATGCACGAGAGCGCCTGAATATTATGGGCGTCTTTTTTGTGAGAATTACCAACTAAAGTTGATATTGTATGGTTAAAATACCATTATTATTTTATATAAATCAAATGCATTATTAGTGTACTTTTAGTGTATTAAGTTAGATGCTCACTTTTTATAAAATATAAGAAACTAATTCATACTTGTTTTTTATATTAAAACTATATCTTCGTGATACTTAAAGAAGAAGAAGGAATAAGATTATGAATTTTAAATTATTGTCTCTTAAATATATTGTATTAGTTGTCAATCATTTTTCTTTATAATTGCATATTATCTAAATTATTTTGAATCTTGTTTTTCCATTGTTGCTTAAAAGCTTTAAAACAGAAGCTCTTGATAATAATTTGATTCAATAATCAAATGTTTAAAATTATTTCTGGATGAACTTCTCTTGATACAAGTTTTAAAATGAAAGTATTGTGTACAATAATTTATTATTGTCAATCGAGCGACAAAAACGTTAATAAAACTAAAATAATACATCGAATTATTTAGTTATCAACATTCATTTATCATTATAAATTATCCCAATATACTCAACCATTTATTTAGTAGTATAAGCAAATGTTATTGGGTCAATTTGAGCTTTTATTTGGGGAGAAAGCTTTCTGTAAAATAAAAAATACATTTATTTGTTTGAAATATTATACATGTAATTAATTACGTAATTCAGGGTTCACCTCTTACTTAATTGATCGCTATGACGTATAGCTTTCGTGCATCGGCGTGATACAGCCAGGCACCAAGAGACACGTAAACACTCACTCCCAACTTTGAGCTTTACAGTCAGGGCTGTGTAAAATTACGTCGAGTAGGAATTAAAATGTTAATTAATCAACTTCGTTAGTTACGGTTAATTGGCAAGCATATATTCTTTGGAACTGAATGTCTTATTTACAATCTAAAAAATAATATATATGTATAACTAGATACTTTATAGGTGAGGCGATCAAATGATGATTTTTACGTATGTTGGTAGTCAGACAATTTTTCAGTGCAGAAAAAATAAAATAACAGTGTTATAATATCGTAAATTCTCTAACATAATTATAGTTAACGTATTTTATGATCGTTCATGCATAATTGCCCAAGTTTTTATGAGCTTGTGTAGCCTCTTTTATTTGATAAGTGAGTTATCAGTTATCAGTAACAAAAATATGATAATCGTGTCACAAAAGATAAAAGAAATACCAAATTGCATTTAGATGTATCAAAAATAACGCATTAGAAAGATAAGAACTCAGGACGGTGTATGGAGCTCAAATTTTGTTTTTTTTACTGGTTTTCAAATCACAATTAATTGATTTCTATATCATATTTATATAATAACGATTTGCATAAATATTTATGAATGTTATAAGATTTTCACTGCTTCTCAGCTACAGATATTCTTACCACATAGTTATAGTTCATATTTTAAACTATACCGTGTCGAATTCAACACCGTGTCGGATTCGTTGAACACCGCAAAGTTAGCGAGTAAAATAAATAACAGGGGAGGCAAATTACCCGCCGAATATGCCACGGTGACATTCATAGCGCTATGACAACAGCTACTAGCAGTCAAGGGGTGTAGTTAATAAAAGTGTCATTTTAATTCTCAAATTAGTTCATTTCTAAACATTATACAAGTGGTAAGATTTGAGTTATGAATATATTTTAATACCGTGTCCACTCCGAAAGGGAATCGCATGGATCTACACAATGTGAAGATGTCAGTTCCGAATGTAAAGTATATGGATTTTCGCAATTTGAAGACTGGTTGTCAATTGCTTAATCTAATAGGCATCCAGTTCTTTGTTTTGGCAGATGTTTTTTTTAATCCAGTAGATGTTGAAATTGCATACTATTCTACTGTTTATTTACTTAAATAATTTCACGTTTATGATACTTTAAGACACCCAGAATAATATGACGCATCTATCTCATTTATTTCTAAATTAATAATTGCCTGACTTTTAATATTTTCTGGCAATACTGATTACACTAATAACGTCACACGTGTTATGTGCATATTAAAAGATTATATCTATTTGCCGGTAACATACTACATAAATCATTTTTCTTCAATTTTTTTCTGTGATTTTAATCACATTACATCTGCCTTCATATAACCATTTGATAGCTTAGAGCAAAAAAGTGATAAGTCCTTTCTTAGCTGAGAATGATTTAATAATGCCATCTTATTGCACCATGCACCATGCATGTTACTTATTAATTTGACAATTCAAAGTTATTTAAATATATCGGAAAAATGTCACGTAAATATTTGACTACTTCAATCGGATCTGAGACCCATACTACAAAATATATAATATAACTCTGCTATTTTGTATTCAAATTGATCATAATTATGTCATTCGTAAACAACCCTACAAATAAATCGTTTAAAATGGTTTTTATTATCAAAATAATCTCAAAAACAAATAGCAAAATAATCAGTTTTTATACTCTCAAATAAGATTTTTAAACGTGGACATACCAAGTTTGCGCTTTGAACCATTAGTTTTCCTCGTCTTTGATTAATTTCACTTTTTACTGCATGGTATAATTTAAAAACATAAATTGTATTGCAGTCAAAGCCTGATTTTATACATTAACACCGTATACAAAAAGACGTTAAATTATATAGCATGCTGTTTATAATATTAAATAAACTGTGAATAAATGTTATCCGTAGTAAAAAAAATGATATGACTGATGCGGGATGGTAAGATTATATGTAATAAATTTTGGAAATATATCACAAAATGCGCCCGATTTTTCATTGTGTGATGATTGAAAATGAACGTAAATCAGTTTTACTGTGTGTGGTAAATCAACGAGACGTGTGTCAAGGAAATTTTATTTCTTGAAATATATTTCAGGCGACAGCTTATTCATGAATATCGTCATGAAAAATATGTGTTATATTTATACTGTAGCTATTTTTGTTTGAACTGAAAAGTTAAAAACATTTATTGAGCTTAAAAAGCTTACGTCAAATAGTTAAATATTTAGGAGGAGGTTGTTTGACATCGTGAAGAATTTGAAGTTTGATAAAATAGACTGCAGATTCGTGGTATGTTATAGTATAAAAAAAATATTATGAAATGAGTCATTATGTACATTATGCATTAATAATGTAATACATTAAAATACATATCTCAATCAATAGATTTTGCATTTAATTCTGCTTTTTTGCGATGTTTTTAAATCCTGCAGCTATGAAATTTGAACTCTCAACATTCGTTTGCATGTATAACTTGTGGTCGTTGTAAGACTTATAAATTAATAGTTATTCAAAATAAACAGCGTGTTTTTCGTCTTATAATGTTTGCTCTGCAATTGGAGCATATAGATTTACACAGTGTGAAGATATCTACTCTGAAAGTGGAGTATCTCTGCAATGTGAAGACGTCCTGACAGATTATTTTTGGCGAGAATTGTTTGTTAGATAATTGCTCAACCCAATATTCAGTCCAGTATTTTTGGATTTTTCAAAAATCCAACATCTGAGGAATCAAACCCGCATTCCCCGGATTGCTATGCATATATATGCATATGTATGCTACCTGCTACTCTACTGGGGAGACTACTATTTAATAATAATTAAATTTGTTCACACATATTATACTAAGATTGTACTTATATAGACATGATTTGACACACTATTTTTCATGAGAATTGGTTGTCAGATAATTTCTTAAACATAAGGCATCCAGTCCTGCATAAAAATCTGACGTGGGAATCGAATCCGCATTCTCTGACCGGCGCGCACGCTGACCTCTTAGCTCCTGGGAGATTAATCTAAAGACTAAATCTAAGAACAAAAACTAGCTATGTTTTGTTAATTTTAAATTATTCTTGAAAATTTTTATTTTAATTTCAGGTCTGGTTCCAAAATCGACGCGCAAAATGGAGACGTCAAGAAAAAATGGAAGCGGCACGGTTAGGTCTTTCAGAATATCATTCCGTGGGTCCTTTATCACGCATGGGAGGTGCTCAGGGTCTCCAACTTCCAGTCGATCCATGGCTCTCACCTCCTCTTCTATCTGCTCTACCTGGCTTCCTCTCCCACCCTCAGACTGGTTATCCAAGCTACTTAGCACCTGCTCTAGTGGAGCGGCCGCCAAGCCCAAGAATGAATGGAATGGGAAGCATGCAGTCAGACCCTCGAACCAGCTCTATTGCAGCATTACGGATGAAAGCGAAAGAACACGTGGAAAGTATCAGTAAAGGTCTTCAAATGGTGTAGGTTTTAATGTGGTTTAAATATAATAATTATGAATGTGATGTTTTTTATTGTAAATACTATATGATTTTCGCTGTTCTGCGATAATAAAATAAATAAAACAATTCAATTATTTACGAAAGTATTGTAATTATAGTATAAAAAAACTAAATAAGTATTGAGATCCTTATTCTTGATTATCCGTGATAATTTGTTTTTTGATTCCTGTAAAAATTAATTCGAATTTTCCAAAAAAATTTAATATATATGTTACATAAAGTCGGCTTGATTATTTTAGCATTACATGGCTCACAAGACCACATTAATTCAATAAAAATAATGTATCTAATTAATTCATTCCACTATAATGTACGTGAAGCATATGGGTCTTCCCAATCTAAATATTTATTTTGACAAATTATTATCGACAAAGATCTGTTATCGTATGTGCATACAAATTAAATATTCCTAATTTTATCTTATACTCATATGAATTAGTTTCATTTTTTAAATGAATCGGTTCTTAACTAATTACTGAAGTGAATGTACATGATCTCATAAAAAAGGTTGATGTTTATGCAGCTACAACTGTCAAATCTTTATTCCTCGCTGTCAAGAGGTTCAAGACCACATGAGGTTACTTATCCAGCCACCAGTGTAATAGATTAAAATAATACACAAAAATATTACTTCGTGTATGATTCCACGATTTTTCATTGAAGCAACAGTATTAAGAAATGATTTCCTTACAATACTAAACCTAATTTCCTAGGAGAGTGGAAAATTTGTATGCAATTATAAATCTACAATTTAACAAGATTAGTTGATATCTTATTCAGTTGTGACCACATTATCTACAAACACAGCTCCTATCTAGACAAAATGTTCGCTAATGATATAGCAACGCACTTTAAGCTCTTGGATATCGACTGTATAAAGGAAAAACGACGTAACCCTCAGTTCGCAATAGTTTTATTCGATAATCACAATGAAAACAACATAATACACGCTCTATCAAAAGGTTTTAAACTGCACATGCCAAATTAGTACTTATAAATTTGGCTTCATAGCTTAAAAAACGGATGATCTGTCTAAATTGACATCAGGGTAAAAAACTTTTACCACATTAATTATATTGATTTTTCTTAAGTAGCTTACTAATTTAATATCAGATTGAGTACATCATTTTTAAAATCTGCTATGTGTGAGTTAAGTCTTTTTTCCTTTCTACGGCCGATCTTTATGATAATTCAATTCAAGCAATTAAAATAAAAAAATATTCGAACTAAATTTTCTAAACTTCATTAAAAATATTATTATTCTAATGATTGACTTGTTTTTATCGGTAGCTAATTCAGTGTGACACCAGTATCAACAATATTTTACGTACTATTATTCAAACGATGTACTTTTAAATATTTTACAAAATTAGTCTTGATAATGATGTTACAATAACTATCATCAACATTACTAAATATGCTAAAATTTTAATTTATAATAAATAAATAATCAATAATTTTTGTCCCCAAGTTCATTCTAAATTATACAGTATATTGTCATTATTAGTACTTAGTATTTTTAAAATACTAAATATTATACATCTGGAAAATTCATATTATTTGAAATGAAAATATTTTAATTTAATTTTAGTCATAGCTGTGCCAACATAATAAGTTTTATGTTGCATTATGAATTAACCTGTAAAAACCTCTTCATATTTTATAAACAGTTGTTACTGAATGTAACTTCACATGAATGATAAATTGACATGATGCGGGACTTTGGATTGTTTCAATTCAAGTTGAAAGTATTACTAAAACTAAATCTCTTACTCATACTACCACTATGTATTGTTACTTTAATTTCCTAGCGGCTTAGAGTTAAAACAGAATGAGTTATATTTTGATATAGTATCACTAGCTTGCTCAAAATAACTAACGCTACATTAAAATTCACTCGAGACACAATTTTGACTAATTACCATTGTGAGTATATTAATTTAAGAAGACGCCTACACCTGCGCATGTTACTTCAAATCTGAATTATACAAAATTGATTGTTGGGAAATTCAGCTATATTTCGAAAAAATCGAATGCTTTCTCTTATAAAATGATAATCAACAGGAAAATATCTCCCATGTGTCAAAAATATAATATTATGTTTCAAAAGATCTCATACTTGATTTTTGAAAGCTGCAGATCATTTTTTGAAAACGTCGAAAATTCGCTTTGTAATTTAAGATCCAAGAATGTAGTTCACAAATAAAAACTTAAAACTTGAACTGCCGTCAATTTAATAGCTCATATGTACATCTGGTATTTATGAAATAAATTTCAAAATAAAATTTTGTATATGACCACATTGGAGATGCATAACAATAATTAAAATTAAATAATTGTATTTTCTGGAAGGTTTTTTCAATTGATATTGCAGTCTAAACTCTATTCAATGTCGGTTCCATGACAAGTGCACACATGACAACTGCGCACACATTGAAGTGCTCACACTAACACAGAAATTAATATTAAGACATTTGATAATTAATTTACGTAATTATAGTATAGGTAGATTTTTATTTCAATGATACCTACATCATTGAAATAAAAATCTACCCATACTATAATTACGTAAATTAATTATAAAATGTCTTATCATTCATTTCTGTGTTAGTGTGCGCACTTCAATGTGTGCACAGATGTCATGTGAGAACTTGTCATCTGTGCAGTTGTCATGTGTGCAGTTGTCTGATTACCTCAATGTCATAACTAACTCATTTTCCTACAATCGACCGCATGGGAAGTATTTTCCTGCTGACGACGAAATAAGCTTTTTATCATTTTTTTATTAATTTCGTAATAACAGAAATACAACCAGGTGTAGCGAAAAAAATATTGAAAGCTCTAAAACCTTCACTGAGCTTCAACAAGTCGTCCTAAGCCGCCTTTAGCAAGTCGAGACGGTTTTAAATAAATCAGTATTTTGTATTTATTTAATTTGGAATTAAATACAAACTAAAATATATATGTATTGTACTAGCATGTAATAAATTTAATATAACTAAGCTCAAAAAGAGATTTAAACTAAATGTACATAGTAAACTAAGCTCATATCATAAATTGAAAAATAATAAAATTGTACATAAATTAGAAAAGAGTATTATTAACGGTAAAATAAATTAAATGTATATGTATGTAAAACTAATTGTAATTATTTATGAAGAAAAAAAACTGTACTGATGTTAATAAGTGTTGAGAAAATAAAGAATGCTCCTATAAATATAAACCAATTATTTGTTTAATTTTACTATTTTATATCATCCAATAACCAACTATATTTTTTAATATATTCTCGTGTGTTTTTATGTGTGTGTATGTGTCCATGTCAACTATTAAATTGTTCAGTTGCTTGTTTCACGTCAACGATATGCAATATATACATTATGGACACCTGGTTACACTATAAAACATAATACTTATAATATGATTAATTATTACAATAATAATAATCCACTTTAAGTGCTTTATTAAAAAAAAGCTTTATAAAGTACTTATGGGTACCATTCAAAATGATCTACGAGTGATCTCGTATAAATAACTGACATAGGTATTTCTTGCATTTGTCCACCAGTTATAGTAGACTGTTGAAAGGAAAAGGGACGTTACTTTCAATTTTTCAAAATAGCTTTTATTCGATAGTCAATGTATACAACTTAATAAATACACTTGTCATTCAAAGAATGTGAGCTTAAAATGACGAATGACATGTAACAAACGTCAAACTCAACGCTTTCTAAAGTTGCTGATTTCAGTTAATATATCGATATTTGAGATACGGTAAAAAATATACCAACTTATCAATAGATAGTAGAATACAATTGTGTAAAATAAAAGTCGAAATACATTTCTGAGGGACTCATAAGATTTTAAAAAGAATTAGCGAGTTAACTCGTCCATGGCACACATAGTGTTAAAAGATATTTTTTATACCATAATAATCACAAAAAATAAATAGCAAAATAATCAGGTTTTACATGGACTTTCCAGTTCTTCGAGCGATGTAAAGTAGGGTATATCCAGAAAATTCTTCTTAGCGGACAACGCAGT
>JAGVSQ010015210.1:0-10258 GCA_022683975.1 Rhyacophila evoluta
TGATCTCCAAAATTTCTTGATAGAACAGTTTGTGTTCCCCTGTATTAATATGTAACACTTTTAATCATATAAGAGCAGAGAACATTAACGTCAAATGAGTAGCATTTTTTTATAAAAGCTCATCATTTAATTTGTGGTAATTTAGTATTTCAAAATAAAGTAAAAGATTAATTCAAAATTTAAATAACTCTTTTAAACATTTTACGCGTGTGAGAGCGGTGTATAAATTTAATGTAACCGGGCGACCGACAGAAATTTCAAAATGATAATAATTATTAATAACGTTAGTGTGTTTCAATATGACGAAACTGAATGTGAAAAAGCTCTCGTTAAAGCATTATGAATGTCGGTTTTTTTTTTGCCGCGAGTATTTTGCGTAATTTTAACGTCGTTTCAGCGTAATTTTGGCGTAAAATTTCAAAGCGACCGTGCGAAATGTGAAAATTGCCGTAAACGAATTAGAAAGAAATCCTTTCGGTCGCGGGGCTATCAACATTCATGCGCGCGAAGTCCGTCAAAATTAAGCGGATAATGGTTATTTCAATTTCATAATATGAATATCAGTATAGCTATTATCTGTCGCCCATCAAAAATGCAAAGGTCTTCGCCCACCAACAATTTTTTCTATGTCAATTTCTTTAATTAACCCGAGTGATCTTTATCTTCTAAATCTTGGTTCAAATCACTGGTGTGTAATGTAGTCTAGTGTCTAATATGTCTAACAACGTGAGTTTGCAGTACTCATTGCAACATACTACACCGATCAGCTATGCAATGATAAATTTATTAAAAATACCCAGTTGTAAAAAATATTTCTCCATTTTCTCGTATTAATTACGCAATAAAGGCTTGGCCGGTCGCGATTTGTCATTTGAAAGTCTCTATTCTGTGATGTCGGTTGCGATTTCTTCTGCGGGTTAAAAATAAGCGACCGCTTCTGAGAATATTTCACTTAACGCCGGAGATATTTTATGTTAATCACTTTTTCGGGTTAAGTATATTTTGAAGCAAGAAGCTTTTCTCGTAACCGTTTTAAAGTACGAAAATAGGTAAAAAATAATATTTTTACAAGAAAGTTTTTACCTTTGCTTGTCGATTCATTCTGTTAGACTTTGAAAGATTTCGAATTGAAGTACTTGGTATTGAACCTTGACATGTTTTGTCACTTCGCCTTTGAATCTTTTTCTAGCGTCTATCTACACTTACACTTAGAATATCTCCTCTTAATTATTTGTTGGGTGCTTCTTTAGGCGTCCCGTGACATTGCTGATGTTCCCGATTTCTTTATCAGGGTTCTGTATCAGGGACATACATACTAACATTAGCAAGAGCGGCCCAAATCGGTTAGTAGCCATTGTTCAACACATTAGGCATCTAGTCCTGCATCTTTGACTTTTTCAAATACTTCGCAATGTGTTTGAACACGTAATCTCTTACAGTAAATTATTCGCTTTTACTTTTTAGCCGCCATTAGGATAAAAAATACAAGTGCATGCCGTTTGGATGGACTTGGATTTAAAACGCGATCTATTATTCGAGTGGCAACATCGTGGTCATTAATTTAAGTAAACTATCAACAGTGGCTTATATTATACAAAAATATTACGGCTTAGATAAAGGATAATTTTTTGACACTAGTACTGAAAGTGTTTGCTGATAACAATTGATCAAGATAATAACATAATTGTAGCTGTTATTTTATCAAAAAATATTCCTAATTCTATGTGAGTAATAACAATCCAAATTTCAGGGGATGTTAGAAGATCACAACAAAGAATACTCATTCCGACTGCCTAACACAATTAATAAGTCTGATACACGCGGATATCTTTAATTTGTTATGTCACATTTGATAATCGTGTTTATTCAAAACAAGTAGAGTGATCTTTTAATGATATTGTCTGTACACCTGAATTAACCGTGTAATATAATTTGGTATACATTTGAATCAGTATGACCGCGGAAGCGGAAATTAATTTTCTTTCGTCCGTTGATTCAACAGAATGAGACAACAAGTAGAATTAGATTACTTTTCATAACACGACCTGCGTCTTGTGCGTATAACATCACCTCGGATATTTTTTTTAGAGTTAGTTTCGCTTGCGAATTCCGCTCATCAATATATTAGTCTTTTTTCTTTATTGGTTAGGTATCAATTTGTTGCTTAACCGTATGATTTGGCATAGTTGAAAGTGAAATGTTTGGTTTATTTTCGTACCCCTTACTGAACTCAAGGTTTCTTGACTAATTTCAAGTTTTGGTCGTATCCGATGTTGTACAGGTTTCTAGTTAGTACCCTATCCAGCATTAAATTATTTATTAGAAATTGCCTTGAAGAGTTGAATACAATACTGCTAGAATTGTAAACTAAAAATGCACCAAGTTTGTCAACGGCTGATACATCTTATCGATTGAATAATCTCACTTAGCTAGTAAATATTTGAATAGAACAAAATGGGACATTTAATCGAATAATGATGCCATATCCTTAATAGCCTTAATGATAATATTTTTTATAAGAAAATGAAAATTAAATAATTAGTTTTGTACTATTTGATATTTATCTTGTATAAGAATTTAATTTGATAGTTCTAACCTAAATAATGTAAATGAACAGTTGTTTAAAATGAATTCAGATTGAGATACACCTGTTATTGTAAACATTTCGTAAAATGGTATTTACCTTCGGCCTACATCCCTATTTTTAACCTTTCTTTGCAAAAAGGTAGTGAAAAAGTGCCTTTTCCGGTCGAATGTTTTCTTTTCCGGGTGGTGTCTTTTCTTTTTTTTTGTTTTTTTTCGCTTCTTTTTCAGCCAGCTGCGACAGGCGGCCATTAATCATATCTCCACTTTGGTGTGGCCATAACTCGAACGCGAAAAAATTTAAAGAAATTTGAATATGTCCGACGGTCGCGTTGACAGATTTTCAATCAACACATTAATTACAATCGACGATTTGCGTTCAAAAATATATCGGCGCCATACAATATCTAAAAGTTATTATTTCCGAAGAAAATTGGAGATATTTTTCTTCTCCACGCCCCATATTCATTACCAGTTATCATGACCTTATCTAAGAAAAAATATTCTTTTTCATGGGCCATTCTGCTGTTGCAGTTCATTAATCTATAATCGTCTATCACTCACCTTGTCTTTACATTATATTTTCTTTGGATATTTTCATTTAAAGTAAACATTTTAAAACTGACGCACGGATGACTATCCGTCTAAACTAGATAACTAGAACCTCAATAACTTATATTGTGACACTAATTATTTCGATAAAAATATCAACATTGAGATACCTACCGAGAAAACTTAATAGCACATACAATTATATATGATTATTCAACCGTTGCAAATTGACTGTTCAACTACATAACTATTACTTAATTAACATATCTCTATTCTCATTTGGTCGCTCGAATCTGTTGTTCACTTATTATTACATGTGGCACAAATGGTGAGCCTTCACGACTGCGGTGTAGCAGTAATAATGGTCACCCCATCCAGTCCACTCCGGAGCCTTCCACCATTGTTTGTTTCTCTTTGCGTAATCTGCGATCGCCCGCTTCATTGTTTTCTTTGCTAACGTTCTCTCCCCATTCCTACAACTACCCCGACGATGTCTCATCAGCGGCCGAACACTTTTCAATAGGGGGTTAAAAAATCAAGACATCGCAATAATTAAATTGCGAACAACTAACTGAGACTCGTATTAATTACGACCTTAAAATTTACGATTTTCCATTTGACTGTTTAAATATTGGCTCCTTTTGAACCTTTCTTTGCTTGGCTTAAAAGCTCTCTACAATATTATATTTGCGTATAATTAATTTAATTCCACAATGAGCTCACAATACTTGACTAAAGAGATAATTAAACATATATTTTACCAGTTTAAGAACAATGCCAAATTACTTTAACTTTGTTACTTTACATTATTTGATTTTATTAATGTTATAATATACTTCTGGGTGATCGATTTGTGAAAGCGTGTACTCGTGTATAATAGACGATCAAGATAGTTTAAATTCGAAATATGCGTGGACTCATTTGTAGCGTCTATGATTTTAAAAATTGTACCGATTTTTTTTGTAAATAATGGGTTCGAGGCAGAGCGTCTATATCTTACTTACCACAGTGCGAAAATATTTTAATCAAATTTCATTTGGCGAGTTTCATGGATATTCGATAAACTTTTGAGAAATACCAATTTAAAAAAAAAAACATAATAATACTGTTAATTTTAAATGAATCCAAGGTCTGCGACAATAACTAAAATAGGCTTCACTATTCAGTGCTAATGGATATGGTCTATGAATATATCAACGTGAATTTTGGTATATGTACAGCTTTCATTGAAGAGGAATGACTAGATGAAATATAATCGATTGAGGTATAAGTGCAAACTGATATTACAAATTTCTATATTAAATTCTTATCAATGAGCGCCCCTGTGTTTCGTGCGCCTCCGCCCCTCTCACCCCACTTACGGAAGCTCTTTTGTGAGATGTCGCCCACCTGTTGCGAATGATTAAAATAATCGCTTCACATTTGACATTTTCAACCGGATTCTCATTAGTTTGTGCTACAATTTTCATTCTCTTTCTCTGACGCCGCAAAACCAAACTCCCACTTAGCACATTAACAGCGAAACAATATACCTGCCATAATCATCTTTATCACAAACCATCATCAGTCTAGATGATTAATGTTTCCCTGCTTCTTGTTGAGATTTAGTATACGTGGATGAATGAAAACTTTTTTGTTTAATGTGCAGAAATGTCACAATTAGCTATCTAGACCAGAGCTGTCAAACAAGTCGATCGTTGGCTATAATCTGACAGATGGTTTTGTCAAGATTTTAATTCTTGTTAATTCATATCATTGGATGATGAGATGATGATAGATTGAAATCAATTCACCAACAATCACACTGATTCCTAATAAATGAATGTGCAATAGTTTCGTACAAATTTTCTGCGTTTTCCAATTCCGAAAAACTTGAGGCCAATTTTGGTATTTTTGAATTTAGATTTTTCACGTCCTACTACTAACTACGAAAGTTAAGCTATATATGCATATTAAAAATATATGTGATACATTCAGTTGGATCTGGCAATTCTCGCCAAGCTAGTAACAAAATTATGTACATTTATATCGGATTATAGTAAGCAAAAAATAAACCTTCTCTTTAATATCTAGTTTATTTTTTATATTATATTTAAATCACTCTCATTTTACATTTTTATTCAAATTTTGATCGATTTTACTTTATGAAATGTTAATCGCCGGAGTTATCAACACAATCAACCGCCATAAATCATCATTAGATTAATTTATAAAGGTCTCCCTTTTAAATATATATTTTTTTCCGTCGCATTAATATATTACGGTATCAATAAAATATACTGACTGACTAATTGTATCCGGCGATTATATACAGCGATATTTAAGATCATCAAAACGTCTTGCACGTTTCCATTAGAGTTTCTTGCCCTACTTAATTTATTAATATAAGATAAATATCGACTGCTCCTAACTAACTAAACAAGCCTACAACTATAAGACAAAATATAGTCTTGGGGTGAAATATTTATAGATTCATCAATAGTATGTGTATTTTTTCGTTAAAATGTATACATTTTTTTATTAAATATTACATAAATATGAAGCTATTTTTACTTTACTTTTAATTGTATGCCGTTCAATTAAAACAAAGCATGCATTGTCATTTTTAATATTGGTTAAATAATTTCCCATAAACCATTTAAGGCTTGCTAGATTGAAAGTGTTGCACTTACGTGACACGAAGGTCCCATAAATAGTGTGTATTATTACTCTTTCAACACAAATAACATATGAAAGCAAATAAAACTGAGTATGTGATGAAGTTTGAAGCCGCCCCTTTTCAAAATTAACTTCATTCAGTAAATAGTTAGAGTGAATTAAAATTCCACGAGTTTAACTGTTATGTAAACACCCATTGTTACGACTCCTTAAAAAGACTACACATTATCTAGACACACTATATCGTATAAGTAGCCATTGTAATAAGGTGCCTAATTAATTCTTTTTTATCTCTGGTGAGTGTAAGACGAATCTTGTTTCAATCTTACATTTAACAGAATTTTCCACGCTATGTGTTAAGAATTACTACCATTTATATTTTCAATTAGTTTTAATATTTTTCAACTATTTATTTTATAACATTTTTTATTAATTGGATTGCAAAATTCTTCGTTACACTCAATTTATTATATTATGTGAATAAAAATGACAATGTTCGGTGCTTTTATTCCTGACAAAAACTAGGTACACTACTTAAGGACAAAGAAATATATGTATAGAATTGACTAATTAACTCTTATATGGTATACTTATAGATCATCCACTTCAATTTATGACAAACGATTAATAAATAATATTATTGATGATTTTATGAATCAGATCATACGAAACGATATGTTTTAATATGTATTTCAGTTATCGTTGTGGATTATAATTAGTTGATATAATAAAATCTTTAATGTTAACACTTTGTCCACAGATGCAAATGGAAAAAGAAAAATGGAACTATGACTTCGACAACATCCAGACCCAACTGGATAAGGCTCTCGGCCAGGCCACCAGGATGCAGAAGGAGAGGGAGACCGTCCAACTGGAGGCAGACCGACTCAGAGACAAGCATGATAAAGCGCAGGTAAAGTTCTTTTTTCGAGTCATTGGCCATATTCATTTAATAAAAACGATTATTTGTTATTTTAATTTATTTTTAGCCGTTGAGTCGTTTGTTTGAAATGAAAATATTAATTCGCTTGAAATTAAATGGAATTACACGTTACGGAAAATAATCCATCGAATTAATATTCATGCAAAACTCGTAATAGTAAATAATTAAATTAAACGCGAGCATAAATTTCGTGCGTCAAAGCCTTGGCCACTTATCACTTAGCTAAGTCCTATTACCTGTGGAGCCTCGCAAAGGCATAAAGCTACATTAAAACAATAATCCTCCCGCCCTGGCTCGAACTTCCGGTGCGCGTAAACGGATTTTCCTCGATTAGTTGCCAAACCGGAAATTCACCGTAACTTGATTTTCAAATCTCTGTCTACGCCGCAGATAGTTAGTTAGTTTAAAGCTCCTTTGAGTATTTTTCAAGGCCTTTTACCAGGAACTTATATTATAGCACCAAATTAATAGGGGAAGTTTGTATTACATATTTGTCGCTTCATTAAATTTAGGAATTTTATATTACATTATATAATATACAGTCAGGCATACGCATGTTAATTGAAGCAGTTTTCGTTCGGTCTTCGTAGTTAAAATGTATTCCACGCAGATATGTCTCAAAGGGCTCTAAAATATTTGTCCTATTTCCAAAATTCTCCCAGATGATGTCTTAAATAAATCTATCAAATGGCTAGATTCTAACCTAACTTGAGTTATCGCAATTTGAACTAACCTAACCTGATGACAGGATTTTTTTGTCCTAAGAATAATTATCTCGTTACTGTCTCGAAGTTATCCTTAATGCAGTAGTTGTTTTGTACTCTTACCACTGCCGATTTAAAGTATAAATATGACGACGGATTGGTTTTGCAACAAACAATCACTGGTGAAATTTTGATAGTCAATTAAAATTCGTAATAATAAAAATTTGTAAATCCAGACATATGTTTTATGATAACGAGTAATACTGATCCTGGCAATTGATAACGATCAAAACTAACAATTTTTCTTTGGTATTGATATACAGAAGCGTCTCGCTTTCAATCCATTCTATAAATACAATCTCATTATACAGCACTTTTTAGTTTTACCCATATGACAGCAAAATCTAAAACTCGTTAAATTTCTAAACACGATCAAATAACCGATCCATTCCATACGACAACACAGGTTTTGATTGCAATGAAGTCTCGAGAGTTAAGTATCATACTTTATATTGTGCTTTGTTGCAAATAATATAATTGAATCACTGCGTATATTATTAAACCGAGGGCAGGTACGCTGGAAAGTTTAAGATGAGGAAACTCGAGCGAATTTGTCTCTGCGACAATCCGCCTCCGTCGGCAACAAGCGAAAGAGATAATTCGGTTAGCCGAAGCGGCGAACGAGTGAGTCCACATGAAAATGGAAGCGATAATGAACCCGCGCTCGTGTGGACCTGACGCAAACTCAATTCATTAACTACCCTCTGAGATAAATCTCACTCAGTGTTTCTAAACACGCGGCACGGTCTGAAAATGAGTTAAAGTAGTGATCATTGAAATACTTACATTATTATTTATGGGTGGGGCATTTTATCGCTTGGGGTATAAACAATATGTTATATTTGAAGTAAGTTTTTAAGAAATCATAAGTGTTTTCAAGTAAAATATTTTTTGATGACGAAGCAATAGTGTTTCACTATGATGTCACGAATGGAGTATGTGTGCGTCTGTTTTTTTCATCGTTTTGGTATAGTTCAATTTTGTTACAACGATTTTATTTTTATTTTATGAAGTCACATTATCAAGAAATCAAATTCAAGCGCCTTTCTTTGCGTAATTGGAATCGATGGACGGAATGTATAATATAATATAAATTTTGTTGCCTCGGTGGCCAAGTTGTGCATGAGTGTGTCACACATAAATTGTGGGTTCAAGTTTCTTAGCCATGTCTAACATTAAAAAATGTTAGACATGGTTCCCCATACGTTAAGCGATAACTAATTTTAATAAGCCGGGTGCATTTTAAATTTCGCGTATAATCATTTATTATTAACGTTAAATTACATAAAATGTATTCCGCAATGTGTGTAAGATCTGAGAATGAAAAGACAAAAAAAAACATAACAGAATATAGGGGTCTATATACCAAATTAAATGTATTATTTTATTTTATTTAAAATGAAAAATTCACCGCAACGTCTTCACGTTAATTATTCCCAATCTCGCTGATCAAATACGATTGATTAATATACATAAGTCTTAGAATTACCATTGAATTTATTGTTACCCCGAAGAAACATAGACTGCAAAGTAAATGAATTGAATTGATTCGGAGTTTGTCTAACTGAAGTTAGAGTTTACGGCAAATGCCGATCTCGTGAGGGGGTTTCTACCGGCTCTCACCGATCCGGCATACAATAATATTAATCAATCAATGTTTCCGAGTTGTGTGAGTCGCGAGCTTGAATCCGATATCTGCATGCGCACTCTCATAAGATTCGCATCAACAACAAGCGCCATAATGGCTAATACCTATTCTCGTGAAAACTGGAATGATAATATGAATGTGTGTACTACGGAGTTGTATTTACGCACACAGTTTTTCGACGGAAACGATCAAACAATAATCATATTTCAGATTGTAAGCATTATTTTCTTTGTTTATTGACTATGTTGAGATTTACTCGGTAGAATTGAATTTAAGGATAGCTTTTTTTACGATGTGTTATTCGATTGTCACGCTAATTGTAATAGATAATAATATTATTAAACTTTTAGAATTGTTTTTAAGTATATTTATTTATTATTCAATTATATAATTATATGATTTGTATAAATATAAAGAATGTGTACTATAGAAAATATTGATTTCTAACTGACTCGGTATTAATGTTTGTGCCACGAAAATCCAAATGTTTCATATGGCCAGGAGAAAATGTTATTACATAGAGTAGTTTCAAAATAACTATTATACGACGATAAGCGATCCCGTTGTTATCTGTTCAGCAGGAACAACACTGGCCGTACAGCCTTGAGTGTTGTTGGTTCATTGCTGGTTGAAGATTTTGATCGTAAAGGAGGCAGGGACGGGTTAAGTCGGATTTAGTTCGAGACCTTCTTGATTCGGCCACCCCCGGGACAGGGATTGCAAAACTTTTCGGCTGTTAAATATTCGGAGCGAATTTAAAAGCGTTCTCGTGGCGCTTTCAACGTTTTACTTTTTTATTTATATAAGTGAAGCGGTGGGAGACGGAGCTCGGATTGTGAAATCTGAATTAGAATTTATACATATTTTATTGTCCCCATAATATAAATAATCAATCCTTGGCTATGAATCATAATTGCCGATATTATTGAAATGCTTTATATTAATAGTGAATATATTTTGGTGTAAATACATAAAATAAAAATTTAATTAAATCCCATTTAATAAATACTGAACATCTATGGAATTTAAGGTATACAGAAGGTATAAAGGTAAAGTGTCTCTCCGGTAGCGTAGTTGGTAGCGTGCGCGCCTAGCGATCCGGGGAATGCG
>JAGVSQ010015211.1:0-10258 GCA_022683975.1 Rhyacophila evoluta
ATCTTCAGGCTACATTATATGTGGGCGGTGAGCGAACATATAACATACTACCCTGTAGCCTGAAGATGCCGAAAGGCCATGTCCACATTACTCAAATGGTTAAAATTAATGTAATATCATGAATAGAATTTGTAGCCACAGTGCATCGCTCTGAGTTTTCAACTTTCTTAGTTTAAGTATCAGCCCGTACAATTCTCTCTTATATGATTAGATTCCATGGAAGAACAGGAACGAGAGCAATCAGAAATCTTCAAGTTCTCCCGAAAACTCAAAGCCACCGCACAAGAAGAGGTTTGACCAAGAAACTTACAGCAGTCCAGTTGCTGGGTATGTAAATCAGCTGAATATCTTACCATTTTTATATTAAAAACAATAATTGATAACGGTATGTGATGAGGTATATTCTTTTATGTTATTTTATTATTTACTGAAAATGAGATAATGTGCTTTTTACTAGTCTATGATGTGCAGGAGACTCTCTGTCATCTGAGTAGCTGATATAAAAAAATGAGCCGGATTATAATATATAAATTGGTTATAAACAAATACTACAATTTAAAAATTCATATTTGAAGCATACGACCATTAATGCCTTCAGAATATCTTGTCATCTTCCTTTGCCTTTTCACTTATCGTGTTAGCATCCTTCGATATCTCTGACAGTATACTGAATAGCGGAATTTCACCACTAGGGGTATACAGGCTTGAGACTTTACAAACACATCTGCTGTGCGTCATTTAATCAATTCCAATATCGCTGCATGAATTTTCATAGTAACACAAAGCTGCTTGCTCGGACACAAAATCTTGAAATCTATTACAAAGTCAAATCACCTCACCGCCAATATTTAATGCGCACGCCTCTTTTCAAAACTCAGTACATCTTTTCTTCGAGTCTTCGTTAGATGACATGATTGTAAAATTGAAAATGTAAGGCGGAATGAGTAGATTCCACGGCATTTGGTTTTAATCACCCGCTTGTCCAGATAACTTTCATTGAATTAAATGTGGTTCCACTTACCATTTGGCATATAGTGAATTTCTTTGCTTTTCATAGACAAAATCTTTATACAGATCCAAAGACTTAATGTTTGGTAATATGTTCACAATTCATCCTGACAGAATTATGTTTGCGTTTTATCTATATTTTTATCTATTCTTGTTAATGCGACCCTGGATTATCGAGAGTCTACTGTAGTCAAATTATTATAAATTAATTAAATGATAAATACATTTTAAAATATTGATAAACATGAATATATCATTGAACATGTTATCAATAATTTATAATTTTGGCCATCATTTTTATCAGAAAAATTATTTTATAAATCAGCTGGAATTATTCCAAAGAAACTATCTTATACATATTTTATAATCTAATTATTAAGATAGAACAACTAATTATATATCGATGCGTTTCCCAAAATTTTCATAACACTAGCCTGGTATACTACAGTATTATTTTTAACAATATGTAGGCTTATACAATAGATTTTTTTTTCGAAATTAACTACTCTAAGTCACTTGTTTATCACATTTAGTTTATTCCCGGTAACTTACATATGATATGGATTAATTAATTTTAATGCTGTTACTGGATTTTAACCGAAAATTGTTCACAAGCAAGTATATGCACTATTCACCGGACATTAGTCTGTAGAAATGAATTGATATTATAATATTGATTACCGTAAAATCTCAATTAATATGCACCTATATAAACGCTAGCTGTGTCAGCTATGTTGAAGTTATGCGACTTAGAATATGCGGATGATGCTGTCATACTCGACCTCATAGCCTAAAAATAAATACCAATGTGATGTGCATCTCTCATGACTCGGACTGGACCTTGACGAGTGAGTAACAGTTCATCAAGAGTGTCGATAGCCTTGGAATTCACATCCCAGGAGATGGCAGCACGCTTAAAGAGCTCGCTATCCGTCTTGCGATAGCTGGAGCTAAATTTAACTCAATTCTGGGTCACCGGCAGTACTCAATTCGTACCGAGTATTCGGCGCATGCATACTGTCGATGCTGCTATACAAAAGCGAATCATATCACCCTGCAAAGACTCAAAAAAAAACATATACTGAGCTTTGAGAACAGATACCTGCGTCGGATACTGGGGGTGAGGTGGAATGACTCCATCGTCATTGAATGATTTGTTGAGCTCGTGAAAAAAAAAACAATCTATTACGCGAATACAATACGAATGCAGTTCTTTTCGTGCTAAAATTAGTAAAAAAGTGCATTTTACACTTGAGATTTGATGTTAGTTATAATATCAATTAATTAGGATAAATATATTTATTTAAGTTGATATTTTCGTTCAAACATATTGATTTGATGTCAAAACTGACAATTATCGAAATGGATACGTCCAAATAAATAATTTTAGATTCTGATTGTATATTACGTAAGTGGACAAGAAATTATGTAGAAAATGATGAAATTCAATGTTCACCGTGTAACAAATGTGTGTGTTATGTCATATATGTAATTTAAAAATTATACTAAAATATATCAGGTTGTTATGCAGGGCTTGGGAATCGATTTTAGCTATCATTATCAAGGAAGTGTAAATGTCATCATTTAATATTAAAGCTATACATTTAATAACGTCAGTTGTAAATTTTGTGCAGATATCTCAAAAAATAATATGTCAAATAGATGTGCCTAATTGTCTATTACCGGCACTATTTTAAAATTTCTTGTTTATGGCTAATAGTTAAGTGGGAGACCTGGCAATGAATAAAATGTTTCCTCATTTTAACAATTCTGAATTGCGATTAATTCTATAAAACTGCTACATGTCTTACACAGCTGTTTATAAAATAGTATATCATTGATTTATAACTATAAAATTATTGATTACATCAGGCAATAGTTGTTTCAAAATATCGTTTCCTCAATGTATTCAAGTGTGTTTTAATATTAATTTTGCTTTGCTGGCTTACCCAATTAAAAAAACAACGATAGATGACAAAAACTTATGGCATACGATGATGACTTTTGCACCACCTTGTAATTGCTACCCAATAAGACTATGATTTAAAGTTTAAAATTAACTCGATCGCCTGAAAGCCACCCATTAACTTTCTGCCAAGATAAATCTCTTTGTGGTAAAAATGAGCGTTAAAATACGCATGTATTTCTGTTATTTATTAATCCTTCCTGCTTTATCTGGTTGCTTTAAAATGTTTTTAGAAAGACTTCAATCTCCGCCTATTCATGAAGCAGGCTACCATTATTGGACGGAGAATGCTCAATTTTTTTTATTTCTTGTGATTTATTTTTAAGGTTTTGGTGAGAATTGAGTATTAGATGTATTTATAATCTGCATTTTCATGCTACAATTAAGTTTCTAAAGTGGGATATTTTCCGGTTTTGCTATGCACTTTAAGGAGTCAAGTAAAATCAACATTTTCTGTCAAAGGTGGCCATCTCTTACACAATTCTGCAATACAAATTTGTTTTCTTCCTGTTAAATTTTTTTGATAAATATATTACATTTTAAATTTATAAATACGTAACTTAAAACATATAAGGAAGTAAAAGCTTAACATAAATTGATCATATTTAAAGCCACATGATTTATATCGTTTATTATTATAAATAACCTTTTATTAATTAAACATGCTATATGATCTTGGCCATATATCCCATGGATTATTGGTCCATATTCTCCATATTTTCATCTATACAACTACAATAATATGCTCCCTAAATGCATGTTAATGAAATATTTAATTTTATTAAAATAATTGTTAGTTTTTTTTACTCTAAATATGGCTGTGCCTTTACATAAATATATCGCCTGATTTACTAATACATCTATCGCCACTTACAGTCATCTTAAGCTTACGATATCGACTGTGGAAAGGAAAACAGACATAACCCTCAATTTTTCAAAATAGATTTTATCCCATAATCTGAATGTATGCTACTTAATATACGTTCCATCAAAAGGATATAAGCTGAAAATGCCGAATTTATGTCTAAATTTAGCTATTAAGTTTGAAAAAAGTATGGCTTGTGACCAGGAAAAAGGGCTTCTACCTAATCAATTTTATTGGTTTTTGTTAAATTAATATCATATTGAGTAAATAAAACACTAGTTTTAGTCTTCATGCACTTCAAGGCTGTGTGTATGTAATGTTTTGACTTGAGCTCAAAATCATCTAATAAACATTTTTGTGCCTCCTGTGAAATTTGTTCTATGTTGCTTACGTCCTTTTTCCGTTCCACAGTCGATATTATACATTTCGAATTTTACAAAATAATATTGAACAGCATTATTTTATATTATATAATATATCCTCATCATTTAGGTTGTTAAAAGACCAACAGATACCGATACATTGGCATGAACTAAACTTTAAGCTCATTATTATTGTGTAACAACATGCAAAGCAGAACTGAGGTTAATTTAGTTTTTGATGATTTCAAATGAGGCTTCTGGACAGCTTATTAACCCTTTCATCAGTGCTTTCATTATTTTTTACACACACGTTTTAAACACCAAAATCTTTCACCGCTATCAATTCAACTAATATCATAAAATTGATCAAATCGAATATGCCAATTTGTAAACAATGTTCTTCTATTGAAAACAATGAACAAAATATACTGAAAAGTTATTCCAAAATTGGTAAGAATATATATAACATTACCACATGTGGCCGCTCCCATTCCAGAATCAAAGGACCACTTGAGATCATATTTGAATGCATAGGACTTATCTATGAGATATTTATGTGTTTTTCTGAACAGCAATATAAATAATCTTTCGTTTCTTTGTAAATTGTAACAATTATAGAAAGAGATTTTTTCAATGCTGAA
The DNA here is from genome assembly GCA_022683975.1 of Rhyacophila evoluta. NCBI lineage: Eukaryota > Metazoa > Arthropoda > Insecta > Trichoptera > Rhyacophilidae > Rhyacophila > Rhyacophila evoluta. Next base: position 4,843 of record JAGVSQ010015211.1, read on the forward strand.
TCCAACTTTTTTCATAATATTTACGTATTTTTTTCTAACCTAAAAATATTTGATATAATTGTCATGTCTTCGACATATCATTAATAGATACATCTATCATTTATATTAAAATAAATAATTACTTTTTATTCAAAAAATAAAAAAATGACTTTAAAAATAAGGTGCACGGACATACATGTACGTCCATACTTATCAAAGAGTTGATTAATTATTATAATAATGGCACACTAGAAAAATTTGATTCATAAAACAGTGTTTATCCATAAAGATTCCCATTAAATAGAAAATTATATGTACAATATATTTTGTATTACATTTTTACTCTTTTAATAATATTACTAGTAAAAAAAAACTATTAGAACAACACTTGTATTTTGGCACCTTTTGGTGCAATACAATATTATATATGAAACATATAAAAGATAATATATGTTATAATTGATTACATCTTTTGAGAAAGATTTTAACTATCAAATGATTAATTCTAATAAAATAACAGCGATGTATTATTAATATATGCCTCTCATCTTTATAACGGAGTTGGTAAACTTTACACTGAAAAATTTAGCAATTAGAAGATAATGTATACTGATGCTATAATTTGTCACATGATTATGTAAATTTCTATAGAACAACGTCTTCTAAGTTTAGGACAGCTGCATTTATTGTCAGCATTTTTTTAAAACTAATTTAATCGATGCCATGATATCAATCAAATACCGAATAAATTATTCTGATAAAAGCACTTGACAAGATTTGGCTTTGAACCCAAACCCAGATATATTTTGATATAAATATGGATATACGTCATTTCAAATTGTTTTAAGTTAACATATACACATTCCAAATTTAAAGTTTTTTATGGTTGATGATTGATATCTCCTTTTGGAGTTCGATTATGTATGCCTGGTATCAAACCATATATTTGAACACTTCGTTATCAATGTATTTTCCAGAATTGATTCTGCACGGTCAAACATATATATGTCTCACTTTCTATCTTTTTACATATTTTTTTTCAGAAAAACCTCATCAATTTGCTACAAAACATTTTTCTTTAAAATGTGTTTTATAAATAAATAAAGAAAATGTTTTTCAGTTTTCCATCTTTCATTATTAATGATTGATTCAGGTTTTATAATCGATAGCCTAGGTTTTTCATAGGATTCAAAATCAATGACAAAGAATTTAATAATACAGTGGAAACCCCTTAACATGAAAACGCTTAATTTGAAAAATCGGTTAGTATAAAATAATACTACGGTCTCGACAAAATCCATGTATATTTTTTCTGTTAACAAGAAAAGACTTTGCTCCATGAACAAACAAAATGTATTGGCAGCCGGATCATCACCCAGATGTTTTTACCCTTATTTTCAATAGAATGCAATTTCTTGGAACACAAAACGAAAATCCCAATTAAAATTGTTGAAATCCAAGGAACAAAATTTATTTACCATTTGCAGCCACGTAACTATTACCCAGATGTTATTACACACCCTTTTTTCACTAGATATACAATTTACAAATAATAATTCTTAGGTACTTACTGCTCGTCGTTAGGTAAAGGTCAGTCTGTCTTCAAACTCGCGGATGCGTGTATCAAAAGTGTCGATTTTTGTGTTTTTTTATCGAGTATATATCAATATTCTTCCTTATATATATTTAACAATATATATACTGTCAATATACGAGTGTTAATTTTACATAGGAAACAATGGTGAGTCTTTTTTGCATCTGTTTAATGATGTGATATTCATTTAACGTTAAAAAAATATTTCAGTCCCTTTGGTTTCATCTTTAATGGTTCCCACTGTACTTAAATGTTTGTATACATTTGATTTTTAAAACTCCACAATTTTAAATTAATGAGGTTTCCCTGTACATTATATAAAAATTCATTTTTAATTCCTTTATAATCACCCCAAAGCCACATTAATTGAAGCACCCATCAAAATTTTGAAATCAATTACCGTTACTTACCAATTTATATCAGATTATGGATAAAGCACCCAGAATTATATATAGTAATAAAATGGAACATATAACCTAGAATTTAAGTAATGCTAATTGAAGAAATGGCAGAAACTCTCAATGCCAATTCCTGCACCATTTAATTGATGAAATGTGAAAATTCAGATAAGCCTCTTGGTTATTTACTAGTGTTAAACAGTCAAATTCCGCCATAACGAATATCGAAACAATGCAATTTTCGCTATAATTAACATACCATGGCAGACCAGAAAATGGATATACCTATATTAAATTTCTTTTAGAGTAATTTCAGTATAACGAAACAAAACAGGTTCCACGAGTTTCGTTATAACGGGATTTGACCGTATTCCTGTTTGTAATAAGCATCTTTTATAGCAGTCCCAAAACCATATGAATGGGTGTATCATGATTTAATACCAAATATCAGACATCTCCCACCAAATTTTGTCAAAATATAATATGATGTTTACCCAACTGTAGCCCTAACCTAACCTGAAACATGAAGAAAAAATGTTATAGCAATGCCAATCCTGTACTATTCCGATTGGTGCAATGTGGAAAATCAGAGGCGCCGATTAGCTTGTTTCGAGTGATATCTGTTTTTTTAAATGTGCTCTCCATCATTTCTCAGATCCCAAAGCTCGGCGAGGTCCCCGCCCGGCAAGCCCTTCAACCAAAATGATCCACCGAACGCTGAAAAGGCGGCAACCAGTAAATGGTCGGATCCACCAGGTATTATTATTACCGCGGAGTGATATTTTTCTTTCGTCTATCTAGCAGCCATGACACTCCTCAGGATGATTTATTTTTATTTAGGCATAAGGATTTTTGAATTTTTTTTTTTATTAATTACCTTACTACTAACACGCTGCCCTGATGGTAATGTACCTATCTTGAATTATTCGCTTGTTTAAATATTATACTTATTTATTTAAAAAGCCAACCACAATTTTTGTGTAATATTTCAACTACGTCCTGTACTTAAAATCAAAAATTAGGTAGCCATAATTTTTTTATAAAAAGGCAAAGACAATTGCAAAAAAATATCTATCTAGGGATACTGCATCTGTTCCATACAGCAGTGCTTTTTTTTTTTTTGTAAAACATATTTGCAAATAAAATACCTTTCTTAATATTAACTTGAAATAGAATATCAAATATCTCATTAATAAAAGAAATATAAAAACTAAAATGTCTTTGAATACTGACAAAAGTTAAAAATTATGTTTTTCCACATTGTTAAATATTAATCATAGTTGATTGGCTATTTGAATAAAATATTAATTCATTCTAGTGTATTTTCAGCATAATGGTAATGCAGTTTCCTGTTTGTACTATAGTTCATATTTAAGACAACAAGAAATGGTCAGAAATTGTAATAGTTTTTTTTTGTTTTTTTTTACACCAATAAAATTTTGTATGTTTAAGTTATTTTTAAGAGCTCCTCTCTCTTTCTTTACATCAACAAACATGAAGTCGCCGTTGGATGAAGGCGTCTACAATCTTTATTGTATTTTTTCCGGCTATATACATATATAATGCAGCTAAAACAATTGCTTATTATCCTTCCAATCTATTAGAATGTGGGGCTGTTTTTCCTGGGCAATAATTTGACATTTATCAATGGGCTCTTTTAAATCATTACAGTATTAAAGCATTCATATGAAATAAGTCCTCATGAAATCCATATTTATTTTTATTAGCAAGCTGCTGACAATGCAAAGCATTATTGTTTAACCGAAGTGGAATCTGTTTTTTTGATTATTTATATTTAGAACAGTGAATGCCACAAAATTTTTTATTTATTGTCTATGGTATTCATTTTTTTTTTTAATAATTAATTTTATTATTATCATCTGCAGACCTATTTTCATCAATTCATTTATATTATTTTAAAATAATATTAATACTGACTGGTTTTCATGTAAGAATTATTTATAGTGGCTTATATATATTATTTTTAATTAATGACAGCTATAAAATACCGTAGTGGTGTGCTGATCTTGTGATATCACTATCGCAGTCTCAATAAAACATCCATTTATAAAAATCTGTTTTCTTTGTGACAGATAAAATAAAACCATGACACAAACAAATATGCTGTTAAAAATATACAATATTATATCAATAATACTGTGATATGGAGATTAATAATTTATTTTACTGTTTACATTGCTTCAGTTTCAAAAAAAATATCTGGCCTTTGATACTGTATATTCCTGGGTTTCGGGAATATGAATCCTTTCTAGTACTAATCATTTATTTTATTAATCTCCGGAGTATAAAAACTTACTGATTTTTTTTATGAAAATTGGTTGTCAGCCAATCGCTCTATGCATTAGGCATACTATCCCCTGCATTTCTTATACATATATGAAATTTAAACACGCGATCTACCGTGCTATAGTGTGCACGTTTACCAAATTGTCCAAGGCGATCATAACTGTAATCTGTCGGAATATGTCATATTTTTGGATAAATTTATTTATTACATGAATTATCAATCATATATAATATTATAATACTCAAAATTAAATATAAAGATTAGTTACTATTAGACTAACATTGAAGTTAAATATAAATGATATTTATTTTGATTTTTATATATCACATCCATATATTTTTTTAATTATACAAATGAAAATGGATAGTTTTTATCTATTTCAGAATTAATATCATGTTGCATGTTTTTATCTTTTATGTTGACAGCAGGCAGAAAGATCAAAAATGATTTTCTTTTAATATTTTTGTATTATACAAGCAAATATGTGTTTCATAATTTATTCCAGGGCTTCGAAGCAGATAAGTTATTTCAATGATCTAAATAAATACTGTGGGAAATTATTTGTGAATTGTTTTTCTTTTTTTTTTAATTTCCTCTAGCTTTTCAGAATTTAGATTCTGACCAAGTCTTGTTGTGGATTGGACAATCTAGAATTGTTTTTCTTATTATCGGTTGTGTTTAGGTGAAGGAAACACTCAAAGCGATCCGTGCGAGAAACCAAAGGAAGATGAAGAATCCAAGACACCGCAGAAAGAATCTCCAGGAAAAGGAGGATCCGGACCAGCCAGTCAAAAACAGGGAGACTTGCCTGCCGAAAAACAGAATGACAAGTAAGATATACTTGAATATAAAACACTTGGCCTGCGGGCTTTCTGTGTACTGTGGCTATCTGCCAGACTCGGAACGTTCCGTGCCTAATATTTTAAATATTTTGACAGCCAACCGTAGTCAAATACTTTTACTACATTTTTATAAGACAACCAGAAAACTTTCTCGCTCTATACTTTCTAAATGTCGTCACTCCTCATATCAATTTACAAGTGTGTTAAGTTTATTCCATCCTAACCTATAATTTTGGACTAAAATCGTCTTCCTTGGTTTAGTATACTTTTTTTTTCAGTTCCGGTAAAACATTTT
>JAGVSQ010015212.1:0-10258 GCA_022683975.1 Rhyacophila evoluta
TTCAGATTTTTAAAATCCGACCAGATGGGGAATCGAACCCGCATTCCTCGGATTGGTAGGCGCGCACGCTACCAATTACGCTAACCAGGGAGACTGCATTTATAGGGTGAACATATTCAGAACTCGTAGATCCATATGCTACATGGATATGAGGCGGATATGGTAAAAAAATCATGTAAACTAACAGAATACGATGTTTCCGAAAGAATATATACATAACTCTCTAATATTTACCATTTCCAAATAATAAAATGAATACACATGATTTTATGTTATACGCCAATAGTTCTCAAATATTAATTAATTAATTAAAAAATATATTTAAACTATTTACAAACTTTGGCACGTTCTACGATTATTAAACATACTAAATGATGCCCGTGGCAGTTCTTGGCACAGGTAAATACATAAATATCCGCCATTCAATTCAAATTGACAATTATTTTAAGAGAAATAAAAAAATCCGTAAATACTGCCAAGTTAGATTTTTCAACCATTTTTTAACGCAGTGGATTTTCACTTACACGAGACGAAAGCTCTCCTTGTCACCAAATTAACGACACCTCTTGATACATTCTGATCTCCTAATAGGTGATTAGTGCATTTTTGCTTAACTCTTATTACCCTGTGGTGGATAATAAATAACCAGTATATTATTTTATTTCTCCAAATATACTGACTGCAAAGACTTCATACTTTATGTATTCCTCATAAAAACTCGACTAGTTTTTTTTCCTTAAAGGCGCAGTCCGCTAATCTTCAATATCTTTAACATTTTGGTCAACAAATCTTTCTCTACCATTACCACAATACATGTTAATGGTCTTTTTTATTAATCTTCTATTGGTGTTTTTTTGTGATGGCAAGTTCTAGGGGTGTCCAAGCACGTTAATTAATTTTTAATTGGTTGTTTTATCTTAAACCGTTTTATACAAGAATATGCCACAATTCGTCAGCCGTGTTACATCGAAACCGAGGTTGAGTGTAATCTAATTATACATAATCAATCATCATACAGATGTTGTTATTACGAAGGAGTTTTTCTGTAAATAAAATTTGCATTTCAAAACGATTTACAACAAATAGACCTAAGTACACAGATCACGTTATTAGCTAAACAAATAACGGAATGTGAATACATTTATATGTACATAATAGTTTTGCGTACATTACTTTAAATAGTATATACGCAGTTGAATATAATTATATGAATATATTCATCGCTGAACGTGACAATAATAATCACTTATATCTTTGTGAAAATACGCCAGGGCTGTGATTTTTGCGGATATTTGTGATATCATTTAGGTTAATGGACGTTCTTAAAAAAATTACTAAGCCTTTCAAAGTGATTGCTAACTTATATCGATCCTCGGCATATTATTATCATACTATTTCAAAACCATGGAGTACTTGTGATTATATGAAAATTTGCGGAGCACTAAAATTATCAAGGATTTCATAACATTAATAGATTATTATTTATATTAGGGTTTTAATAAAAAAAAAATTGCATGGAAAATACAGACGTAGTTGGCCAGAATAGAGTGACAATTTTATAGACACGTAGAAACAAGAACAGCGATTCCCCAAATTTCAACCAAATATTCCATATTTGGCGGATCACCGGTTAAGAGCCACTGCTTTAAACTATGAAGTTCATTAAAACAAATAAGAAGAATATTATGGATTTTCCAGGGGAAAATATATGATAATAATATTTGTTATCAAACTTTATTTATGAGATGTCACGAATATTGTAAAAGGACAATTATTGCCTCTCATTAATAACTTCCTGTTTGCAAAAATCTCCCCGAAATTAACTCCCTACATAGTTATGATCTCAAGATATGCTTAGTATACGTTAGGTTAGTTAATATTTGGTGATGTTAGGTTAGGTTATACTCAGAGATGTTAGGCATACTTAGCGATTCAACTTTCATTGTTTTTATCCAAGGAACAGTTCTCCTAGAACCGCCAGTAATACTTCCTTGCTTCTAATATTATAATTTTAAGGCCAATGTATTGATTTACGGAATCAATATATACCGCGTAATCCATCGCAAAATATTTCCAATACTTGACCACAGTGATATTTCGAAGGTGTGTGTGTGTAACTACATTCTAACCACAAAGCGCAAATGAGACGGACAGGTGTCAATTTGAGATGGCTCTAGTGACGTGTTTTACTTTTGCTTCAATCATTTAAGTCCTAATGAGTCTGTAAATCTTGAGTAATTTTAACTGAATACTCAAAGCTTAATGTCTTCGTCGAAATTCATACCCATTCATTATTAAATTTGCATCACAGTGTATGCGGTTTCACATGTCGATAATACGCATTCAAAGATTGAAATGTACAGAGCTGACAAACTTGTATCACATATTAAAGACAGTGTCCAAATAAATAAACGATTAATGTGATTCTGTATTTCAGGCAGTAAAAAAATCATCAACATATTTTTATTTTTTCGGCAATCAATGTTTACTAATTGTGTGACATCTCCAATAAAATCTATTAAATATACTTCGAATGTTATTTACATAATGTACATATTATATCATAACTTGAAACTAAATTATAATACCTATGTAACACAAATCTCTGTATCAAATTATTTTGAATATATAGCTTTGTCTAAGGCTGCGGCGAGGATAGCAGAGAGAACGCGTCAAAGCGACCGTAACAGAGATGCTAAATAGCTATAAATAGGTGAGTGAGCAAGTGAGTAAGTTCGGCAGCGCGTCAGTCACGACAACTCGGTCACTTCATCAGTCACATATTTATAGTTATTTTGCATCTCTGTTTCAGTGTCTTTGTCGCCGTCGCTCTGTCGCCACGACATTTATCGTGCCCGCGGTCTAATATTCATTATTGAATATGTGCCACGACAAAGTTTATCAAGTTAATACAGGAGAAGGGCTTACTAATTGAATTGTACACATTTTTTATACAATGTCTATTTTACTTTTATAATTAGCATAATTAACTATCGTGAAACTTTAATAATATCATTTATAAATTAATAGTAATCATTAAATTACTGTAAACACGTATAATACAACAATTTTTGCGTATTATTGTGATGTCCTCAAGGCTTTTTTATATTAGAGTCAGTACTAGCTAATATATATTATTTCATCGCCGGTATTTTCATTACTTGGTTGACAAAAAGGATAGACTCGCTTGGCAAAAACTCGCATGATAATTTATCCGCTGATTTTTTTATATTTTCATCAATATAACAAAGTCATGCACTATGTCACTTTATGAAAATCAGATCTTCACTTGAGGGAAATTAAATTAAATGCTATCTGTTCTATATATGTCACACTTTATTACAAATCATATAGTATCTTTCTCCGGCACTCAAAATGTCTACAAAATCGTGGTTATATGAACTTACATGAGTGATTTTCTTAACACGACACTTTATTTAAAAGCTCTGTTAACTCAGAATAGACCATTTTTCAGAGAAGCTTTTTGAGTTATTGTATTATTTATCATTTGAAAAAATATCCTTGCGAATTACAGAATTACATGATAAATCAATCAATTGATAAGATGAACTCTATCAATAGATATCAAAACGTGTGCAATATTACTATATTGTGAAGGACATAGCTTTTAAATAATGTACGTACTTGTTTTTAATGTATATATAATATGATAACTTCTGAAATATAACATGTCTTATTAACAACACTGTACAATAATTCTTAATACGTTAGCAAGTCACTTACTAGTTTAGAAATTTGTTTTCTCAATGTATTTGCATTTTATTTGTTCTTCCTTGAAAGTTGAATACAGAATTACATCGTAAAGAATACAATTACTATTTATTAATAATATAACAGATTATTCATACAGAATATATAATAGAACGGCCATTATACAATCTCACAATTTATTGCCATTTATAAATTATCACGTCAGTTTATAATAACAACATTATTATAAGATTATAAAGTAAATACCAGTCAATTCACATTTATTATTCCCTCTCTTGAGAATGTTGACAAGTTTATTTGGCTCAGTTGGGAAACATTAGAGACATCGCGCTAAGTCGAATCTCGAGTTTAATACACAGAATGTGGACTCATTTTAACCCCTAAAAAACGGGCTTATTATCGGCATGTACGGAAAAAATTGAAGGAGCATGTATTCTGGAGAGATGATGGCGATATTTATTATCATATCCCAAAATTAGCTGACGTTTTAAATATGCCGCCATTATTTGCGGGAAACTAGAATAAAGATTTTTGTTTTATGTCATTAGTATACTTTGCAGTTCAATTATGGAAATCAGCATTATCAAACAACGCGTATATATTCTAAAAATGGTGAAAATTTTGAGGAGAAAAAATCAGCGGTAAATTTAAAATGTCCGCTCATTTTGGGACACCTCATATTTGTTTCCATGAATAGTATTTGATAGAAAGATTTGTATTTATTATATTAAAAGTTTAAGCTTTTTGCGGGCGATATTTTTTATTTGTGAATACAATTAATCAATATTTTTAATGCCAGATTTAACACTTGCAAAGCACTCATGCTCCGTGGACTTTTTTTGGATCTCACTCCTCTTGAAAATTATTTATGCTTCAATCCAGAATTATCTGATTCTCCTTTTTTATGTCTCATGCTATTTTAAAATTTCGACTTTCGTACTTACACCAAAATCTCACGGTTTTTCGATGTTTTTTTAGGTCTCGCACCAATTTAATAATATCTAATTTAGTCCAGACTTTTTTGAGGTCCGCTACTTGTCAATTCGAAAGCCCCTACAATTGTGTGTCCGCTACTGAAAAAAAAATACATATTCGAAAGTGTGTATATAAGTCATCAGTGTAATCAGCATAAAGTATCTTTAATAGACCTGACTGATTTATACAAGAAAAATACAATAAGTATTTATTAGACTGACTAATTTTTATTTTTGCGGTCGCTCCTAACATTTTTACGCAGTCACTAATCCGATAATTAATAGCGAACATTCTTGTATATATAATAAAAACAAAAACATATAAAAATGTGTCTATGGTCATCTTCTTCACCGAAAATAAATTCGTTCAGTCACAAATACCCACGCACATTTTAAGAACATCGATAATTTAATTTATGGTTTTGTGCCATCGACAAAAACGTCCAAAAGTAGTCAAACCGAACGCGATCGAAACCACAAAGAGGCGATCAGTAAATACACCACAGGTATTTGTTAACAATCACTTAATTTAAATGGACAATAAAACTTATTTTTTATAACAAATTCCACGCGAGGTTCCCTTTTCCGGCCGGCTCCAGTATTATGCATACCGATGACACCAATAGACAATCTCTATACCTATGAACTACAAGAGATGCCCTCTACATTCAACTTGAAGCAATTTAAATATCCACATTTTTTTAACTTGACAATCACGACATCGTGTTTTAAACAATACAAGATAATAAATAGCCTGTCGTCTCCTTATTTAAATCCCGGCCATAATTTATTCACGCCATTTAATTTAACAACTGTTAGCTGGATTATTTGCTTTTAAAATACATTTTGTTAACATTATTTTAAAAAATTCGATTTGAACACCAATTTTGTACGTTTGATATATATTCGTATTGTAAATTCTCACTTTATTTTTACCGATGAGATAACACTACGTATACGAATTAGATTTATATTTAAAAACACCGTTTTGACAGACTTTTTTATATTTATGTAATATATTATATAAAATATAATTCTTTTACTGTAATAAGTTATAAATAAACTATTAACTGTTTATAATCTCTATGTATCCCGATCAAATGTTATTTTACAATTCTTATTAGCATGAATAAAATGATAAATTGACGAATATGTAATAGAAATAAATGGAAAAGGTTCAACTGGGACAATAAAATATGTTGGTAGATTTTGTGAAGATAAATGTTGAGAAATTACAAAATTGTAATATGGCAAGCAATTGTTGCGATAAAACAATGCGGAGATGCATACACTTCATTCCTGACGTGATCATCTTTACACTGATGAGTACCGCATGCTCCATTTTTCCGGGAGATGATGTAAAAAAATATTCAAGCTATTATAAAATTTAACCTTCTAGGGGAAGTGCTAAAAAGAGGTAAAGGAATTGACGTGGCAGCCTGCAGAAATGGCTGGTACTCGTACTGTGGATGCCTCTGGGATGAATTAATCTTGTATGTGTATTCTTCTGATTGATGAGAATTCAACATCTTATAAGACCGTCTAGTAGTGTACACGATATACTTGGCGGAATAAATGAATGCTGACATGAGCTGAAAGGTTTCTAAGCAACTTACGGGTGACAAACATTGGCGTAGCTACCGAGGAGACCAGTTGGAGCAGGTTGCTCCAAGCACACAAATCAAGGAGGGCACAAAACGTTATTGGGGGGCGCAAGTAAAGCAAAGCCAATGCGAGAGTAGTGGCGGATTTACGACACGCGCAACTAAAAAAACGAGAAAGTATATGAGGCGTAACGAATTTACTCGCTCCAAGGCGCTAAATTTGCAGCTACGTCATTGGTAACAAAGAACCTTGGAGGACGAAGTTGCCATATATTGGTCATATGCTCTACATGGGGTGTGGATGTGGCATAAGGAGAAGCAGTTTCATTCTTTTTAATTGGTTGTTAGGATAAGTATATAGTTTCTTCATAATTAACGTCATGATTGACAAAGAACTATATCATAAATTGGAGTCAAACGAAAATATTAAAAAATTTAGGCAAGAAATATGTATAAAATAGTCTTGAAAGAAAGTTAGTAGATGCTTTATTAAATTTGAATATCGATAAGGTCGTATCTATTATAATGTAGAATATTTACGTATATGGATCGAATTTAAGAAATAACAATCCTAAAGTCTCGCGTTCCACATATAAAAATAAAAACGTAATAAAGAAAAAGAAGAACAATCCCAAACGCTCGCGATCCAAATATAAAAAAGCGGCGGGAAATAATAATAACGACGCGGTTTGTGTTTTCACGGGAGATTCAGATAAGGACAAGATAGGTGACAAAACGGTCCGACCGCATGTTCAGGTAAGACACCTTTTTGTGGCTCCAGCGGCTTGTATGCGCCTGTAAAGGGATCTATTTAATTAATCCTCTAAGACACCACGCCATTAGCGTACCAAAATAATGAAGTAAATAACATAAATAGTTTACTTGCTTCAGTATATTGTAGTTGATTTTTTACCATCTAAACATTTTGGCAAAGTAAGTTTTGACATTGCGGAGATCGTTATTATTTCATGCTTTTAGTTAGTAAGCCATGCATTCCGTGAATTATTATTTATTCCAGATATAAGTAGAAACTTGATATGATATATAATCGATGTGTTCTAAAATATAATTGCGTTGAATTATCGGTAAGGTGATTCTAATTCTATATTCCCAGTAACCGAGAGATAAGCGTGCGCAGAATGACGGGTTCGAATGTCACAGTTGCAAGAAATAAAATTAATTAAGGATGCAGGATTGGGTTCCCGATGGGTTGAAAAATTGTCTGACCATCTATTCGCGGGAAGTAAATTTAATAAAAAGAAGTGGGGAGCTCCTTGCACTGTATTTCTAAAATGATTATCTTCACACTGTTGACATCCATATGCTCCAATTTGAAATCAAGCTGTTTTTTATGCCTGTCCTGATAATTATACTGGTAAGATACCCATACCCTGGAAGTCTATTAGACATCATTTGGCAAGATGCATTTATTACAACTATGCTACGTTGAAATTAAACATACGATGATAAAAAGATTTAATAAACGATATAGTAGATGAATCCCTGAGAAGTGGTCATATCTTTCGTCACACGGACCCATATCTTTCAATTCTTTAATTGTTATGCAACTCCGGGATGTGGACCCGCCACTCTTGACGTCTTACAGACACCAAGACGACAATTATAACTATAAATAATGATTCAACCACAATAAATTGGCATCCTATCAAGTAAATGCGTACTCAATTATTAACAGAATATATTTTTTGCAAAGTAATAATAATGAGTTTATAAAATTAAATTTTAAATATTTGTTTTATTGCAGACCATTTATATTATTATTCTCTGCCGTCACTGACAGTCATAAGAGGGATATTTTGATTGGCGTGGGCGGGCAAAAGGATCACCAATGAATGACATTTTGAATATTTATAAGCCTAAGCGCCATCTTACATCGGAATGCCTTTGATCGCCAACCCTTTAACAATATGACGTGATTTCAATAGATTTATACTTTTTGTATACAACATACCTATCATGTACGGTCACGGTCATAGTTGATGTATGTATTCATTTATTGCCTCATATGAGTAATTATTGTCGATTAATTCTATTTTTAAAATAACGTATTCTTATTTTTGCACTTTACTATCAAAATAAGAATACATTGCAAAATAAAGAATTTTTTCAATTTTGCAATAATTCTAAATTTAAAAATAATTCTAGGTGTGCATTTATTTTTAAATATTTTTAAAATGAAATATGGATTTCCTGAATGTGGATATTTTCATATATTTGTTTTCAGCCAACCACTCAACTAATTTGGGATATAGTCCTGCATATTCGAATTATAAAAACCCTTATGAAAGCAGCGCTATTCAAATGCAATAACTTTAATACGTATTTAAAGTTCAAATTCTAACAGATAATAATTCTTGTAATACAAATATTTTTATCCATGGATGGATACATCTTGAAGCTTGAGATATGGTATGACTGATCCAGTATTACATTAACAAGGATTCACAGCAGAACTCGAGTATGTATTTAAAATTGTTAACGATTTAATAACTATTTATATTGTCAGAATGTCACCTAGACCGTTACCATGAATGTGTCACTAACTACGGCTAACCGTGATTTTAAATTAGTCATAATAATATTTTTTAACGCGCCCGCTATAAAATGGAGCGTATGGATCTCTAGATTATGAAAATAACCACTGCATTTTTGCTGTGTGAAGACTTGATTTGACAGATTATTTCACAAGAATTGATTGTCAGCTAATTCCTAAACTAATTTAAAATTCAGCCTTGCATCTTTGGATTTTTTTAAATTTCTAAATCTAAGCTGTAGGAGTGGACTCCGAACCTCAGATAACAAAGAAAGCGCGCTTATCTCTCGGTCATTATAAGGATCGCAAATAAAATTTTATAATTGGACGTATTTATGCAGAAACCATCCAAGCCACAAACTATCAAACAGATAAACGCGTTTGAAAGTTGGAGGTGGAAAAAAAATAATTATTACAAGTATTTTTATCAATTCAAATACGTATTTCAACAAATTTTTCGCTAGAATTTGCTATCAATAAAACTCTTTATCATACAAAAATTGGGGATCCAGTTCTCTATATAAATGTAGACTTCAAATTACGAGACATTGAAAAACGAAAATTCGCAGCTGGAAGAACAAACTGGAGTTGAGATATAGATGAAAAAAAAATCAGACTGAATTTTAGGCGAGCTAAAATAACGAGAAATTATATTTCTGTGAAGTAATCTTTTATAATATTATTATACGCGACATCGTTTTCCGGTAAAATATCTAAAAGTTGCCAGCTTAAATCCATAAATTTAAAAACAGACGACGTATGTTAAAAACCTTAATCACGTAACTAGAGTACAAGATGTTTTTAAATTTTAATAGTTTACAACATTAGAATAATTTATGCAATAATAAGCGCGGTGATTTATCACTTCCTTCCTAACAGATTTAAAAAATGATAAACGGAATTACATAAATATTTTCTGTTCAAATCAAATTTAAACTAAATTTATTTATATAATGTAATAATAAATATCGTTAAGTGTTTCTAAAACATTTTCATTTCTATAAATAATATAATTATTAAACAACTGATAACATTGTCTTCCTAGTATTTTATTTACTTATTATATTATTGTATAAACGTAATGTTTTATCGGCGGTTCCGCATCTTTATTTTATAAATTAATTTTATTATTTAATTACTTTCGGAAACAATCAAATCATTACAAAACGTGCTGAATTTTTATTTGTGTTAGCTTAAAATTATTTTTATGAATACATTAATAATATTTTAATTTCAATAGTATACACATACACAATAAACTACTTGCCATAATATTATTTCAAAAGTTATATCAACATAGACTATTATTTGTAAATATCCATTGTATATATGAATCGCTAAGTTGCTAAACCCGCTCTGGAAGGTTTTTTGAGTTTTGAGTAAATCACGAAAAA
>JAGVSQ010015213.1:0-10258 GCA_022683975.1 Rhyacophila evoluta
GGAAGTTTACCAGTTTTAAATAATTTAGAATTTAAAATCAATTTCCATCAATCACTATCAGTCAAGAATATCAATTAACTCAATAACAACAATATAGTAAATAAATAAAGAAAATTTAAGAAAAAAATGCATCTTCTGAATTATATTTTTTAGTTTGTGTTTAAACTGTCAACTTGAAAACTGACTTTCATCAAACTTGGCAACCCTATAATTGATAATATGTAGAAATAAGCGGAAATAGTCATTAATAAGAGTTTATGTTTTTTTTGTTTTCATGAAATAAATTTAAAAAAATAATAATATCGACCCGTTTTCGCCAAAAGATCGTAACCGTAAAACTATATGACGCTTAAAATGTTTTACCTCGTCGATTTTCCGACGAAATTTAAAACATAACTCGTACGATAAAATGCATAAATTATAACTGGGGTTGCTGCACTCCTCACGATCTTTTGCCAGCTTACAGCCATTTGACGAGGTCTCGTCTTTAATCAAAGGTACTTCAGTTATGTGTAATAAATATTTTCATTTATTGTCATTGAAAATTATTAAATGAATAATGAAAATGCTATTGCATAGCTTATTTCGATTTGAATGATAAAAAGTATATATTATTGTATGTATGTATGTAATGTATAGGTGTCGCTGAGCACAGTCTACCATCTGGTGGATTTTATAGGAACTATTCTCCTACCTAAATATTTTTTTAATCTACTACAATAAATAAAAAGATACATTATGATTTAAGACTATTGAAAATGTTTTTGGGCTATGTCTGAACCGGATGTGGACGTTTTGCATTTCGACAATGTGAAAACTTGATAATGGTTTTCATGAGAATTAATTGCCAGGCGATTGCTCAGTCAGTTTTGCATCCAGTCCTGCATTTTATATTTTTTATGTAGCTACGAGAATTGAACCCACCTGATCTCCCCTGTCAAATTGGATCTGCTTACTAACTCGACCACTCAGGCGTCTAAATTTTTTTTCTCACCATGTACATTCAGAAACTGGAGCATATGAATCCTTTCGGGTTAATAACGTATCTTAGAAGATTATTTTTTCACGAAAATCGATTATTAATCAATTAGTGATGTCGCAATTCACGCAGTTTTACGTTTTCAAAAATTGTTATTCCGGTAGTGTAAAGGTAAGTGTGTGCGTCTAGAAATCTGGGAAATGCAGGTTTGATTCTCACTCATGTCGGATTTTTCGTAATCCAAAAATGAAGGACTAAGTGCCCATTAGGTTGAGCAATTGTCTAACAAACAATTCTCATAAAAAATAATCTGTCAAGGCGTCTTCACATTGCGCATACTCTATTTTCGGAGAGGTTATCTTTACTCTGTGTAGATCTATATGCTCTGTTTCGGAAGCGAACATGACATAAAAAAGTAAGAAGAAGGAATTTGTAAAAGTATTTATACAACTGAGGGATTGAAGCTCGCTATTTTCGACGAACAAGCGCTCTTGCTTTCTAATCAACTACCGAGGCAAAATTATTTATTTTATATTACATACTATTCGGAGACTTCCAAATTTTGGGCATGCGGGTTCGATTCGCATACTTGCTGAATTAAAAAAAAAAAAAATGCAGAATTGGACGCTCAATACGTTGAGCAATTGTCCGACAACCACACGAATAATCCATAAAATATTTTCCACTATCGGAACGGAAATGATGAAAGAAGACAATATTAAAATATGTGTATGTCGTTAATTTACCGGGATTTTTCTTAGCCTAGAGTTTTTATTTTAATTCACAACTCTTGAGGCATGCATATGCGTCTCTTTTTTATTTTTCTTTCATTTCGCGTTTGTTTTGGCTAGTTTAATATAAATTATTAAATACTATTTTTTAATTTCTCGTTTTTTTGCTTTCCCGTGCTTTTTATGGTTCTTGAAATAATTTTAAAACGTTGTATTGCCCATAATTAGTACTTTGGGTCAAGAGCTTGCCGACCCCTGCACTAGGTAAATCATGGCGGTATGCACTTGAAAATAAGATATAACAGAACCAAATAACGTCTCGTAATAGATGAATATTCGAATGCATGATATTACTGGTATATATTTACTATTAAATTTGTAGCAAGACATTCAACAGAGATGTATATAAATTTGTTCTTGATATTGTACAATATAAATTATAATACATCTCGAGGTCTAGTATTTTAACTGGCAATGTCCCAGTTTGATATGGAAATAATATAATATTGATTATTTTTTATTTTTAGTCACATTATGACCGTATATAGCATGCAATAATTTGTGTTTATGAAAACTACAGATCATAAATGTTACTTATTTAAAATTAATTTTATAAATCCACGTTTACTTAACTTACGCAAATTCAGTTTAAAACGCTATACCAATGCCCATTAGTTGACGATACGTATCATTCATTTGTTTCTACAGTTTTTTTTAAATCAAATTATTACTTCACTTAAAAATGTTTTTACAAAACGTTCCAATAATGACTTTTTTATAAGATCTTTGATCCTCCAGAACAATTTAACAAATATATAATACGTGTTACCAACTTATGGCCATTGATAGGTGCTACTGCAAAATATATATTACAGTCATTTCTACTTAGTTGACGGAAAAAAAGCGATTTGAAACCGAAAATATGCAATCAGAAAAAAATACAATAAGTTTTTTCGAGTAGGAGTTAATATGATAGTTTTTCAATACTATGTTGAATTTGTTGGGACAGCTGATAAAAAAACCATTGTTATATCAAGTATTCTATGCAGAGATATATCTATTTTTATCATTATTTTACCGCTTTATAAAGATGAATAGTTATCTAATAATAGTCTATTATTTACAGCGAATTTTATTTTCGGTTTATCTTTCAATGCGAGTTTTAACACTGATTGAAAGTGATGCCCATGGATCCGTCAAATACAGCGTCAATACTTGAAAACGTGTCCTTATTTTGTAACCCACTATTGACATTATTTTCCCTATAGCCGAATTGCTAAACACCGAGGTCTTGAGTCCAAAGATCGTGGGATTAAATTATGTAGCTTTATGAGAATAGCCCATACTTAAAAATGAAAGACTAAATACTCAATGGGTCGAACAATATAAGCTATTATCGACGAAGATAACACTTCACATTGTAGTTCCATAAAGTCCATAGTATTAGCGAACGTTAAAAAACTTGATAATTAAATTTTTTAGCTATCATAACATAACTAGTTAACGTATACTACATAATTACACAATTTTTCTATCCAGGAGAGGTTAACGTTGTATTCGGAGCATGGGGTTGCGAGTGTGAATCCCACGACTATAGGTATTTTTTTTTAATTCAAAGATACTGAACTAGATGTCCAATTGTTGACTGACAATCAATTCTCAACAACAAAGACTGTCGACATAATTTTCCCAATCTAAATTAAATACGCTATTTCTGGAGTGACCGTCTTCATAATGTCGAAATACATATGCTCCACTTTCGGAGCGCTAAAAAGAAATTATAATTATCGTACATTAAAGATAATACAATAAGCATTATAATATGATTAAATTTCTTAGTAATTATTGTTCTATAATTTCTCCAAAATGAAATACTTCATAAAAATGATACCGTACAAATAAAATAATATACCTACTAATACATTTAATTACAATTGATTTATTTAATATTTTCTGAGTATTATATTAAGCACCTGAAACAAAAATAAAATAAGATTAATCAACTCATTTGATATAGTTATTAATAGATATTAATTGCCATATAAAAATCTAAATACTTATTGAGCATTTTTTTTAATGTATGTTTTATTTTATAATTCGGTATATAATGTGTGTTAACCTAAATGAATCACATTTATTTAGAAATCCGCCTTAATTCAGTTTATTAAAATAGTAGAATGTTGTTACTGTGGCTTCAAAAATTATCCCTACATCCCTTAAAAGATAGCGTTGGTATTCAAAGAGTTAAATAAAGCTACATGTATATAATAGCTTTCACTTTTGGATTTCTCATAAGCTCCGAGTAAAGCTAAACACAGTTCCATAGTATGGCAACATCGAAAGCGAAAATGTTCCAACTTCAAATAACAAATAACTTCACTTTTCCCGCTAAAAAGCTTTCGGTTTCATTTCTCTCGCGTTGTCTATTCTTAAAATGGCGTCCATATAATTATATCGTTCAATATAATACAAAAAATAGCTATGTTTTGATTCAGAATTTTATCATTTTTTTATGATCTTGTGGGCAAATTTAAAATAAAATAGATACACAGATGTTTTTACAGATATTTAATATCGTAAATAACCAAGCTCCAGACCAATTTAGTAAAGAATTTATTGCAGGTTATAGTGGTTTTGCCACCACGCTGTCTCAGTTCGAACTTGTTAAACTGTTAACATGTCTTCGCTATAGAATTGTTTTATCGAATATTCACGGAGCGTGATTTGAAAAACAAAACGTTTTTTCAATTAATTAGATAGTTCATACAATATATCACACACCCTAAATCTATTCTCTTATAACACAAAAATCATATGGCTTTAAAAAAAAAAATCTGTCAATCGCTCAATGTATTGGGCATTCAATTCTATCTATACCTTTGTATTGTAAAAATCTTTATGCTATCGGAAGATTTGAGCCCGCGATCTTCAGCACCAGAGCAACGCGCTTACTTATCGGCCACACATTAAACACATACAGTATACTCTCGATTATCCGTGCTAGTGCTAGGGAGGAAGGCCCCGGATAATTGAAAACACGGATAATCCGAAGTATCAACTTGTGCTTAGTTTTTAAATGCAATTATCATGTTTATAATATAGACTATCATTTATCAAATACGTATCATTTATTAAAGAAAATTAACAATTTTCGAGAACCTCTTAACATTGTTCGAATAACAGTACGAAATTTTCCAAGAGTTATTTTATACGAATAACTTTTGGTCCGTAATGATCTTCCGAGGTTGTAAAAGTATAAGTAATATACATTATACAATGTAGAACTGCAAAGCTATAAGAGAGTTCCCACAAATTTATAATCGTGTAAGATGGAGCAAATCCGTTCCGTATGAATTGGTTTCAAGAAGTAACACCAAGGCTTTGAAAGATATATCGGCGGCAGAGAGACGGTAGGAGATACAAAATAACTGAGAGAGCAGGTCTGTCATAGCGACAACACGTTGTCGTCACAATAAATTACTCACTTGCTCACTCACCTATTTATAGCTATTTTGCATCTCTGTTGCCGACGCTGTGTTGCTGTCACTTTGCCGCCATGGCATTTATCGTAGCCTCAGACTTCACACAATTTAAAAACGCTCTTAAAGGCGATTTGGTAATTTGGATTATCCATGGAAAATTTCACGGGCATTAAAATGGTTGAGAAACATTTTTTTCAAATTAATTAAAAAATATATCGTTTATATGTGATATTATAGTTTTTCGAACACGGATGATCCGCACCGGATAATCAAAAGTGCACTGTACTTGGATATTAATTATACCATGTTTAGAGATGGAGCCAGAACATATCTGAATAATAATAATTGCTTGGTTTATTTTCAAATAGTTATTGTGTATTTTATTACAATTTTAAGCAGCTCTTAATAAATGTTAATTGATCAATTCTTATTGTAATATTTATATTATATAATGATATAAACATTAAATAATATTTTAGAAAAATAAAATTCAATTTTCTCACACATTAAATGCTACCATAAAAACAGAACTGCTTAAATAAAATCCTTTGTTTTATCGCTGAAAAATGTCGGAATTTGTTCTAAATTATTGTGAAATATTTGATATCACTTATACTATGTATTTTATTTGTTAATTGATATTTTATTTCCTGTAGTTTTGTCATTGTCATCATCATACTTCGAAACACGCCTTGGTTTGCTTTAGCAAGTGTTCTTCACTCTCTGTTTTTTTTTTCAATTATATTTCCATGAACTCGAAGCGAAGGCAAAAACAACATATATTTGATTTGATAATATTTTATTTATATCCGTATAAATACTAACTTATTTATCAATGTGGTATCAGGCATATCAATTAATAAATGTTACAAACGTCATTATTATGTTTGTTGACATATTTGGCTTATTTCCAATATCAAGTCATTAAAATTCCTGCCCGTCTTGGGAGTCGATCGTGAACTCTTGGAGAAAGTTCATTTTGCTTGTTTTCTGTGCCATCTTCATACCTTTCGCATAAAGGTAGTATTTTAATATCTCTCTACACGACATCATGGTAATGAGAAATGCTCTAATAATGTTAACTAATTGAAACATATATGCGACAAATCAGTGTTCAGTGACTCCTGAAGAATTGGTGTATGATTCACTATAAATATTAACAATTGAGTATATGAAGTTTAGCTGTCCATTTCATATAAATAATAAACCCACTGATGCCAAACACTTTGATATCGATTACCTTTATTTACTTCATTGATTGCGTTTTCAAGGATACTGCAAGTCTTTGTAATCGTGTCAAACGAATTAGCACCCGAAAACAATAACAGCCGTCTAGAATCATAATTTTAAATGATTAATTATTCAGATATTGCCTAAATATCTTTGTGTCAACTAAGCATTTCTCTTTAAAATGAAATAGATAATCCTTTACGTAGAGATAATTAACTTAATCAATGAGGTTTATAGGTTATTCCACCAAAGAAGCAAGAAATTTTATTAAATAACGGCGAAATTCAATACATGTATACGATGAATGCATTTAACAGAAACCATTTGCGGTAAAAAATAAACGTTTGGACATGACATCGATAAACAATGTTTACTTTAAAAACTCCTTATACAATAATAACATGATATATTGTTGATTAATAAATAAAATATATTGACCCATTGATTATCGATGATTGAGTCCAACCTAACTAATGACTGGTGCCGTTGCACATTACACTGGCTTCACGCAAATTTGTTGAGATAATCTGTCGACAAAGTTAGTGACACAATCTGACAGGATTAAAAGTTTTTGATGATTACCAGAAAATCCTGGAAGTCTGGCATGCTGACAGTATGAGAGTACTCTACATAGAGAGCGAATTTACGAAGGTATATAAACAAAGCCTTATTTTTATACTTCTTGTTCAAGAAGAATATGTACATATTTTGTATCAAATGTTGATACTATCATAGTTGTTACAATGAGATTACAATTGCAAGTAAAACCATTTCGCAGTATGTATAATGCTCATAATGAAGTTAGGTACAAAACAATGGGCAAATTTGCTCGGGACTCGGCACTGAAACTAGCCGCACACTTAAATACAAGAATATCGGTCGAATAATAACACCTTTTATGAAATATTAGGGTATCAAGGATGTAAAAACAAAAACATTAACGGAAAGAAAGATGAAAGTCAATATTATGCTTCTAGTGAAACATATGCAGAACAAAAACAGGATATTTTTTAATTAGGAAAGAAGATCATGCAGATTAAGCATTTTTCGATATCTATTTCATTTATCTAGTTAATCGTTTCACAACCTATAATAAATTATCAAACCTAAAAAACGAGAAATCATGAGAGATTTTGAAGGAAGTGCAAAATTTCAGTTTTCAAGATACCGCGAAACCTAAAAAAACGAGAAATCGCAAAATTCTGGACGAAAGAGAATCTGGCCTCATAATCGAATTGCTCCTGGGAATTTTGCTAAATCTGCCACTATATATGGTATAATATATATATTAGCTACATGTAGTATTAATTTTAATATCCGTGGCCATACGTTTTTATTTTGTGAAAATTACTTATTATCAATAGAGCTAAAAAAAATAAAAAAATATGTACATTACTCTATTTCTGAAAAAAATATCGGTTATGAGCTGTCAACTTATGGCCATCGATATGGTTAGCTTATTTTTAATTTTCTACTTTTATTCGTGTTCTACCTAGAAAATAATAGTTTGCTTAATAAATAGAAGAGATGTTTTGACGCTTAATTCGTTTTTTTTAAATGTGTATTCATTTTGGTAGGAATTATATTCATAACAACTTTTATATTATATAAAGCATTTAAACTATAAAATTACTCTCTGTCTCTTAACTAATTACTAGTCTCTCTCTTCAAAAAAACACTCCCTCTTTTACCATAATTGTAAAAATAATGAGAAAAAGACATTTTTTAAAGAAGTCATAATTGACATTTTACTCGAGAGTCGATGGTAAATATAATTTTAGTTTTGCGGATCATGTCAATATAGAGAATTTTATTGTGGTATGTTGCCTCACTTTATTTTATCTACGGTTTATTCCTATAATATTTGGATACAGGTTTTTGAAAGTTTAATATATCAAGTAAAATGATGCATTCAACTCTTGTATTCGTCAGTGTGTAATACCTCTGTGAAGTAATATTACAGAGTCAAATAAATCTTCTCATTTCGATATTTTGTAACCATTTTGCAATAAGTTGAACTAAATTGTCATTTACCGTTGACACAAAAACAACAACGCACAATGGATATTTAAGTTTTGTTTTTAATTAACGCACAAGTACTGCCTTGAAATTCACAAATACTTATTGGAAAATTTATATTTGTAATCAATGGCTATCTTTAGCTGCTATATATTCAAAAAATCATAGAATCCTAGCGAGAAGTGCTACCATTTCTAGCAAAATAATCACTATTTTTAAACGGTTTCATGACAACTGCACACATAGACAACTGCACGCATGACAAGTGCTCACATGACATTTGCGCACACAATGAAGTGCTCACACTAACACCAAAATTAATATTAAGACATATTATGGGTAGATTTTCATATTTCATTTAAATAATACATAATCACTTGCTAACAAATGAATAGTTTTAAGATAGTGGGTATTTTGTGATATCAATTTTAAAAGACATTTTACACTATTCATTTGTTAGTAATTATGTATTATTTAAATAAAATATAAAAATCTACGCATACTATGTCTTAATATTAATTTTTGTGTTAGTGTGAGCACTTCAGTGTGTGCGCAGATGTCATGTGAGCACTTGTCATGTGCGCAATTGTCTGGTTACCTTTTTAAAAATACACCTTTTTACAATAAAAATTCATTTAATAAACTAGGCACAAACGTAAAGTCAGCATTTTTCGTTATTTTAAAAAAGTATATAACATTGATTACGATAAAAAGAGTTTCCGTAAAATCTCAACTACAATACACTCTTTTTTACTTTTAAATCGGTGAAGGGGTTAATAATGGATATTTTTTTTATCAAAACTTAAAACAACATCTTAAGTTATTGAATCAACTTAATTTTAACACAAAGCAGGGGTATTAAAAACATAAATAGACTTTTTATTTGCTTATTCATCACATAAATTCCAGGCACGATTTATTGTTTAATTAAAAAATTTAAATACCTTGTCCGTTACGCGAAAACTTAAATAACTACTTAAATAACAATAATTTCTTACAATGTATAAAAATATATTTTCACGTTCTTTATTAAATGATATTAATAATCATAGTGATAAAGTCATTTTAATAAATCTCACGCATAGTGATTGTAAAATAATGTGACCATATTATTCTGTTAAAATATAATATAATAATAAAAACTCATTGAAGATTGATATTAATTGTTTATTAAAAACACAACATCTATATCCCACCTTTAAAAGTAGACTGTCGTATGACAAATTATTCATTTTCCAGGTGAGCAAAAACATTCTTTTTAATAAATATTAATGTACTTGATTTAATGTTAAATGGCTTTGCAGTGTCATTTTTTATTATTATTAGAAAAAAGAGTGTTTAAGAAGAATATTGTCGTACCATAGTTAATGTTCTTATCTATATTTTATTCGAGTCATTTAAAATAAAACTGACGTATTGGGTTATATATCTCTAAATAAATTTTGTAGACATATTTTAGTGTTTTCCTACGATTTAAAATTTTTTAAAAATAAAGTATAACTGTGTTCATAAATCAAAACAGCCATATTCAGTCTTACGACTTTTTAATTATAAGGGTGCGAAATACAATATTACTTCGTTTTCTTGTTCCACCTCCACCAAATATTGGGGATCATAACAATAATTGTAATAGTATAAAATTTATAATTATTATTATATTCTTGCATTTATGTGATGTTACTTGACATTTTGCACAGATACAGATACAGTACATTGTATCATGTCCTCTCTACAAGGTGAAAACTATCTAGTTTATTAATTTATATTTTTGACTGGTGGTGCTTGATGGAAATTGATTTTAAATTCTAAATTATTTA
>JAGVSQ010015214.1:0-10256 GCA_022683975.1 Rhyacophila evoluta
TACGCGCACGGGATTGTAGAGCGTCTATAGACGCTCATGGCATAGAACCGGTTAAGACATAAGAATATGACCAGTTCCAAGATATCGATACTATCGCATACGAATACGAATAATCATCTAAAATAATATCGTAAATTTCACGGAAGAATTTTTCTATGACCTCATTGGATGGAAACAGTGTGATTTATATTAAATATTACTAACAGTTTGATAAAGAAGCTTTCAACTGATGTCATGATTGATGAAAAATCTTTGACATATAAATATCATATATGACAAATATACTATCTCAAATTACGAGGATTCCTTCAAAAATATCTCAAGTAAGGAAAGGTTGTAAAGGCGATGAAAAATTGAAGAACCTTGCCCTAATCAATACAATATTCTAAAAGCACTAAACATAAAATTGAATAATAAAATCCATATTTTTTCCCCCTGAAACTTAAATATAATATTTAACAACTATGCCTGCTCCTAAGGTGTATTATGTAGATTTCCATAGTTATCAGTCCAGAAAGAGAGAATATGAATCTCTGAAATTCGTATCTAGAACATCGAAAAAGTTTGCTTACGGTAATTGCTTATAACATGTACTAATTGTAAGGTAGATTATTTTAGTATCGAAAAGGTAATTAATTCATGAGTAAAAATAATAAAAAAAGTCCAACATCATCCGCAAAAGAGAATGGCGTACCCTAATGGAATAATAATGTAGTAAAGAAACCTTGTAGGCACGTAGTTAAAAGTGCAAATAATCTACGATAAGACGTGGAATTTCTCAGCATTTTAGCATTCAGGTATTCGTAGCAGTGTTATGAAACTAACTTTTTCTATGAGAAAATAACTAATAGGGGGGAAAGAGTTTTAGTTTTAGCCAAAAGCTAATGTACATTAATTAAGAAATTTCTTATATTTTATTAAATATTTTTAAACAAAAAAATCATATTAAACTTTCACCATTATTAAGTTTTCACATTTCGTATTCACATCATTACTTTAATTAAAAATTGAGTGATCTAATTTCTTGTAGTTTTTTAGAAGTTTTAAATATACATTATATTTTACATACATTTATAGAGTTGACAACTTCACAGTGTGAAAAAAAAATCACTTCCGGAGCGAACATCGCTCATGATATTTCTACTTTTAGCATGTAACGACTTCGTTTTCGTTAACGGAATCTGGAATAATATATAAAACTCATTTTCAGTTATCTTTAAACTTTCAATGCTTATTCAAGCGCAATTGACAGTTACTGTCTTCAAAAATTCTCAATTATTGCTAAAACTTTCTCAAAATATTATAATATCATCTTTATTCTATTTTAATGATGTTTTTAACCAGAATATTTTTCAGTATCTCATAAAGACAATTATTGAGCACTGTTAACTTTTTTAGTGGAACCGTTGAAAGCTTCTGCATGTAAACGCATTCACTTCTGAATTACTCGCTGAGAAAAGTCTCGAGTTTATACTCCTTAGTTGCATTTTTTTTCATTAAAGATCAAAATTTGATGCAAGGCATATGTGGTTAAATACTTGGAGAAAAAAACGAATATAAAAAACCATAACTAGAAACTATTAATTATGTAATTGATAAACAAATTAGTTGACCAAGATAAACAATTATTTAATATACTTATCATGGCGTATGGACGATTAATATCCAGAAGCATGCAAAGAGGCTTAATGTAATCAACTGGATATAAATAGAAAATAATCTGGACAGATATACTGGAAATATGCGGAATATAGCATATGCAGGCAGTCTTTATAGTTGTCTCTCCTCGGTTGGTGAGACTAGTTGGTGAGAGGTGAGTTAGCGTACACACTTAAGAACCGGAGATTGCAATATTCGATTCCCACAGCGACTCAATTTAAAAAAAAAACAAAAATGCAAGACTAGTTACGCAACGTGTTGATTAATGTCAATGTAGCAATTGATATACTCCATTCCTCGAGTTGTATTCTTTATCCTGATGAGATTCATATCTTCTACTTTCGGTGCAGATATGGTATAAACAAAATGATCGTATGATATCCGAAATAGCTATCGACAAAGCTAATTAGTCTTTAACGAAAAATAATTATACTGGAAATGCATTTAAAGATTACAAATTTAAGAAACAGAAAGACAATTAAAATGTATATTTAACTAAAGTACAACAAAAAGCTGCGTAGATTACATGGTAGATAAAAAAGATTTACTTGTAACTACTTGTTAAGATTCCATCGCAATTCTACAAGCCGAACACAATTTCCTATCTGGTAATAAGGTTATAATAAAAATTGTAAGTCGTGAAAACATTTTACCGGTTCGCCGATGAAAATCGAATATATTTTTTTAATGGAGAACAGCAATGAAAGCAATAATTCGTTTTGGCGAAAAGAAAAATCAGAAAAAAAATTTAACAAATACTTTTTAAAAATGTCACACTATTGTACATTTGTTTGATTAATTTAATATTAGAAATGTACTGAATTAAATCAATATTATGAAACAGAAAATACACGACTATATATTTATCTTTATGTCACAGTAATTCCTCCCAAACGGTAAACAATAACGACGTGACATTTACACATGTCATTTCAGCTGCTATTTCTGACTAAACTATTTTGCTTAAATTTGAAACCATCACCGATGGTCAAAAAGAATCTAAAAATATTATATACAGCCAAATATTGAAATAAATTTGTACTCATAGTACTATCAAACTATCATAAGCAAAGCTGGATAAGCTGGATGTTAGTTATTATAATCGCTAGCTGAGTATTGGTTCGGGCCACAGACAAATTATTGAGAATTATTTTTAAAAACTGTAGAAACGAGTGATTCAATCTTGATATGCTTACTACTACGGCTCATTTCATTATTTTCAGCAATGTATCTCATAAATACTGCTTTTACTTGGCATTTGTATGTTGTGACTTTTTAAATTATTTTTGTGTTCCATATCCACAAAATACAACAAAATTAGTGTATTGACTTGTTCCATATCCAATTATAGAATACAACATATTAATAATTCTAGTGGCCGCTTATAATTTGAAACGGTTTGTTTCAAATTCTTTCTAAACAATGGCGTTGAGTCAGTTTATATCATCTCATCAACTCATCGAAAATAAACCCCAATGATTTTATCACTATTATTAGTGTCGATCAAGAAAAAAAATATTTTCATAGAAGATAAAGCCACTGGTGAGTTTACACAACCTGTCCATCATTATCAGGTTATAATAATTCGGCATCACAAGAAAATGCTAGACATTATGCAAAAAGATAATAAGCGAAACAAGCGGGTTAAATAAATTAATTGTATTATTGTTTGGTTGAAATAAACTCAAAAACAGCATTACATTGTATTGTTCTATATTATAGCCATTCTAGCCGATAACTTATTTTTAAATCAATCAATAAAAATAAATAATCAACCATGTTGCATTTATAATTACAGTCATGACTGTCGACGGTGACGGAAAACAATAATGGCAATACTTTTCTTTAATTGTGTGCTTTGATGAAAAGTTATTTATTAAGATAGTATGTTATATAAGCGTGTAAATGGAAATTTACTAAACATGTTATACATAGATACAGGAGTGTAATGGGGTAAGATGGCCTTGTCACTTTTGTATGAATACTTAATAGGCACATTTAAGAAATATTTTGATGTTAAATATTCCATATAGAATTTTTTATTTCAAATATATTACAGTGGAAAAATAATACTATGAGAATTGTCGTCAAAATTTAGAAAAAAATATTTATCCACGTACAAACATATTATAGTTAAAACCACATTGTATTATTTGCAGAAAAAAATTGAAGAAGATGGGATGCAGTGTGAAAATTTTTATGAAAAATAAAACATTGTAAATCAACAAGTAATATTATTTATCAACGAATATATAGTTTTTAGTCGAAAAAAGAAGGGGGGGTTAAAATCACAATAAATACCGGGCTGGCACTATTTAATTAGAAGTCCTCCACTGTATATATAATAACAAAAAGAAATTGGACACAACTTCGATTTATATGTTATGCTATATATATGACTAAACCATTACAGATGAAGTATTATAATTTTATATAAACGCATATATGTTCTGATATAGTCAGTAGTAGATCACAATTAGAATTTTTCATCAGCTTTGTATGTGTACATTAAGGGAAAATTTATCTGTTGTGTGCATATTGAAACATATTTTTCTATTATGACTTATAAATGCTGGCCGTTTTTGCCTTACTGGAAAAGCGATAAGTAATTAAACTGCCGTTATATTTGTAGGAATCGTTTTCATAACTCCTTAAGGTACGTAATACGAAGGGAGTGCATTTCATATAATTGCACTTTTACATGCAATCACATCTGAATATGGTAATTAGCTTACAAATGGTAACGCCTCAATACAACATTTCATGTTAGCCTTTATCGGGAAATAACCAATGGTCTCCCATTATTATAGCCATTGCCATAATATGGCTCTTTCAAATATTTAGCGATGTAATAACACATTAAATATTTTATTTTATTATCACACAACATACATACATATTTTTCAATTAACAAAATAATAACACCCTACCGCGAAAATGACTTTCGAAACTCCTAAGCGAAATAATATAATTATCTACAGACTACCTTTTTTTTCAAAGATCTAAACTAGATTTCGAAACTTTCCCTGCATATCGTCTCCTTCAATAACTGCTTCCTAAGCAATCATATTTACACGACATGCCGCCTCCAAGAATCCTTGTCGCCCGCCAGTATTCTTGCGTTTTCTTAGGCCATACGTGCATCCCGTAAACCCCCCGAATACATTTCTGTCTATAGTATTTAGCGGTATTCCAGGACGCCCGCAAACTGACGGCTTGTAGAATGTCCAAGTCAGGTTAAGACTCGCTTGATGAATCTGGAATAAATGGCCGAGCCATGTCCAATGTTCAGCATCACTTTATCAATATTTAGTGGCCGAATGGTCCGTTATCTTATTTCTTCGTTACGATCGAAATCGTTTTATCATATTTATAGAATCTAGCGTATGCGTCTATTTTCAAGACTTAGTTGGTATATGGTTAATTTAGATATTTATTGGGTGCTATGTTTCGCAACCGTAGAGC
This sequence comes from Rhyacophila evoluta, assembly GCA_022683975.1. NCBI lineage: Eukaryota > Metazoa > Arthropoda > Insecta > Trichoptera > Rhyacophilidae > Rhyacophila > Rhyacophila evoluta. The sequence goes on from JAGVSQ010015214.1 coordinate 5,125, forward strand.
AGCGCCGACAGAATAAATGCATTGAACGGGCGGCATTTGGATTTTACCTTGTACAGCTTTTTCATAGTCCCATGTATTTCTAATGGACCTAAATATTGCTCCAACTATTTCTATTCGAATAGTTTGGTCACTTTGTGCCATCCATACGTACATTATATAATTGTAATATGACTCGATATCGTGATAAGATCGCGACTTCAAGATTCTCTCTCAACCGTCAGTCACCTTACTTTCTACCGGGTCATGCTAGCAGCCCTTAACACATTCGCTGCGACATGTATGTATTAGTATGGTGTATTGACGCCTCAGGGGCGTTTTTAGCAGCGAACGTGTTAACTGACTAACATCAACCAAAAACTTTCTACGGATGCCACTCGATAGGCATTAGATTTAATAAAATAAAAAAATACTTTATCATGGTAACAAAAATCTTTGAAAGCACCCGTAACAGCTGCATATAATTATTAGTTGAATGGTAATTTATGGTACTAAAAAAACACAGTATGAACAAGTATATACTTGTAAGAAGTATTTGGCTATTAAATGTAGAGTATCATTTTTTTAATGAATCAATACAGTACAAAGCGAATTAGAAAAACGGTTTGCTTCACTTAATATGTGTTAGATTACATAATTGTATATCTGTATTAAATAGAAAAACTGAATAGCGTTTTTTCGTATAATTTCTAAATGTTTTTGTATGCAAATAAAATCTTCGTGATGGCTTATTGTAGAACCAGAAGGTTAATGCTTAATATTTTACAGTTGCATTTTTAAAAAAGAGGACTAGACACCAGATGTCTTTAGCGAATGACTGAGAACCTTCCGTCGTGAAAAGAACGTACATGTAAAGAAAAATCTTTACGTTTCAGAAATTTACATCATCGTTGAACTGTTTAAGACATGATATATTGGAGATTTCTAAGAGCAATTATATTTTAATTTATGTGCCATAAGGAACTTATAGGGTGTGCGGTCTAATATGAAGAAACAGACAATGGAAAAATACAGTTTTGATAAAATTATCACGTAGAATTTTATTTATTTCTATGGCTCCATGACGATAATAATATGCTTTGTATTCGTGAAAATATGTTATCAATAAAATTATCGATAATCTGACGTTGTCACAAATCAAATACTCGTAGATTAACAATGTATAACAATGAAGTATTAATACATCAAAAAATATTATGTGTAATTCGATGTTTTTATGGTTTTAAGCTCAGTGGTATTTTAAGATGTTTTTTTTCTAAATATTGTATTTTTATTCACTTACTTTTTTATCGAAGTATAAAAATTTATTTCAAATAAACCGATGCAGTGACAATAATTTTTTTTTTATATCATTTAAATTAGATTTAAATTTTAAATTTTATAAACTTTCGTGCATGTGAGCTGACAATTAGTTAACAAAGGGCTCGCTTAAATTCAGAGTTATCGTGGTATTAAAGGTTGTAATGGATTTGTATCACTCTTATACAATTACTAACGACTAACACTCAACTCAACTAGTTCTCTTACACGAAATGAATGTGCTTTACAATGATTTAAGACTAATTTAACAAGGGGCTCGCGCGAACACCCCCTATTAGCCTACCCATGTATATAACAAAATATCAGTATCAGAGTTTTAAATTTAGCTTCCAATTTATCTGGATAACATTTTCACTTATAGCCGTTTATTTTACGATTGTATAACAAATTATTTTTAATATCATCGTTATTTTCAATTTCATCGCGTTCGTTGCGTAATTTGCGTAATGCGTAATAAATTTAACTATTTTAGGATTTCAAGATTTTGACAAACGTCGATTTAATTTCAGTATAAATCATACAAAGCCAAACCCGTGCGTTTTATGGGGATTATTTTGGGGTATCAATTAAACACGAAATTGTCCAAAACAATTCAAAAACTTGGCTTTGAGAAAATTTCTGCTCTTGATACTTAGAGTTTATATAAATTCTGCGTATAATTATTAGAACGACACATTTTTTTTTTCCGAGTTGAACATAAATTGTGAGAAGAACTTATAAATAAAAGTACGGAGTATTATTCTCAGGGAGAAATTAGCATAAAGAAATCGGTAAACGGTCCAAGAAGAGCCTGCTTCATTTTCGAACATGATGCATTTCATTATTTGATTATTTCGAATGATACATGAAAGCGGAGGCAAAAAACAACAAGCAAAAACCACGTAGTGATTACACGGTAGGCAAGGTTCCACAAGTCTTGAGAGAATAATCCAGCGGAGGCGTGCTGAAGAAATCGTGCGCCGCGACTAACCTGTGATGGAAGTTAATCTCCGGTTAGCGATACTCCTAAGCAAGCATCGATCGCATTCGCTCACTCACTGCTCCACCGATTACGGCAGAATCCGAGTAGCCAGTCAGTGAACAATAAAAAAAGACTAAAGCGAAAACAAGCAAACGGCTGCCGAATAAATAAGAAAAATAATACAAGTCAAAATAAAATGAAAATTATCTCGCTTTGGAAACGAGAGGCAAATGCCGCAAAAATGCAAAATTATGCCAAATATAATGCGGGGGTAGCAATCAAATCAATAGTAATTTTAATAAATAATCGTTAAACACGAGTTTGTGCACAATATAGATTTAATGCGCCGTGTATACGGTATGCAGACAGATCGGCCAAGAAGAAAATAAAAATGAATATCTTGTACTCACGAGCGACCGACTCCAACGGCGGCAACGCATTGGCGGACATCATTATAACATCCGAACAACTATCTACTTGAAGAATCGGAAATATTAGCTGGTTTTTAGTCCAAAGTGTTCAACTAACATTCCATTAGTAATGCTAATGGGAAGAGCAATGGTCATGTTCAACGAAATCGCCTCAGTTATTGATATCTTCCCTCTGAGTGAGGTGAATGTAGATTGATTTTGTTTTATAAATTTCTTAAATAGAATCTTTATAACTCACTGGGCAAGCTCTCTTTATTTTCTTTTATCTTTTTCAAATTTTCTTTTTGCATTAATCGTATGTATGCATAAATTATATTACTTTTATCTTTAATTAAATTTCTTCTCAAACGTTATATAGTAACAAATTTATTCAATATCGTGAACATCTTAATATGGAATAATAAATAACGCGAACGGACGTTGTATAAAATGTACCCATTATACTACTTAAGATTATTTTTAACTTTGAATCTAAGCGCCTGTAATTTCAAAATGGTTTCCTTTTGAAAACCGTAAACATATAATATATTTAAAACAAAATATGTTTTAATAATATAAATAATATATTGTCTCATGATATATCCCTTTATAATATCATTCGGCGAATGGAATCGGTCGTATTTAATAAAATATTGTAATAGTAATATGTACGAGTATAATCAATAAAATATTTTCAAAGTATCACTTATTTTTGTAGTATTTATATTAGTTTTCCGTGCCACCACTGCCTCTCGTGCGCATTATCAATTTATTCAATAACGCGAAATATAAAAATTAGTAGGCAAGAATAATGCTATCCCGCTTTCAAGATATTCCCAGTCAATTTCTGTTGCGCTTTCAGTTGACTTGAAAGTTTTGTTGCCATTTCCACAGAATATAAACTTTAGAAATAACACATTCAGCGCCTGTTGTACTTAATGTAACTAATGGACACTTGACCTTCGTATAACATGCCACTCCTAACTATAACACGGCTTCTGTTTTACACGGTCGATAAATTGTGGCAAATACTTTTGAAGTGTACGGATTCGGAAAAATAATTGAATAATAATTTTACGTATAATATTTTAAAATCACTCTGCATTGATCTATTATATGATTGATCAAGAAACATAATAGATTGTCGAAATTTATCGAATTCGATAGGTATCATTCAGATTCGTTTATAAATGTTGTATACTCGATTACTTACGTAAAGAAAATTTTCGAATTCAAAATTTTATTGATTCAGGACAACGAAAGACTTAAAACATTCCAATGTTGAAATAACTGTTTTTTATAATCAAACACAATGTCTTTGAGAAACGAAAGTATTTGAACGCATAAATTTTTCGCCAAACATTTGAAAAATAGACTTATTTATTTTATTTTACGAGTTGCGAATATAACAGATTAAAAATTGAAAGCATTGGCAACAGAGAATAAATATCAAAAGAGTATACATTTTTGGATAAAAAAACATTTTATAAATTACAAATTATAAATGTTGAGAGAATATTCTTTAGTTGCCAGGCTATAAACATTCTATTAATAAAATAACAGTTAATTAGATTGATTATTTTTCTTGAATGTACTCTAGATTATTTGGGTGCGGCTTATCCATTTTGCGGATTATCTATGCTAAATGTTGAAATTATATTTACTGTAAATAATTGAATTAATGGAATTTTTACGATGAAAATAACTTTATTTACCTTGAAGTGTGTAAATGCATGTTTGCAAAAGTATGTAAACAGGAATGGGATGAGAAAACTTTAATATGACGGAAAAAAATTGTTGCTGTGAGAGCTAAAAAGACAAGAAACCATAAATTCTATAAGGAAAAAAAAAATTAGATAGTGCGAGACCCAAAAAAATAGAAAACTTATAAAGCTTGAAAGGAATTTTTTAAGGTAGAGCAATTTAGATTGGCCAGGCCACAACGGGCCACGACTAACGACAAATAATATTTCTTTGGTAATGATAAATTATCAATATTTCATATATTTACCATAGTTCGAATTATCCGTGTTTATCGATAATCGAGGGTACACTGTACTTGTAAATCTTGGTGCTTCTAATCTGACTACGATTTTTTTAATAAATTAGTGGCATTCCCAATTCTCCGACTTCATAATAGGATTATAGGAAATAAGCATGTAGTATCCGAGTGAAATGGGTGAAGATATTTTACTTTTACTACAATATTCAAACGCCTAGATTTCAACGTAGAGAAAAACACAGTTGCCTTTGATGTATATTGGAACATTCTTCAGTCTGTTAATTATTGCAATTTAGTTGAGTATTGCTTTATTGGGTTTTATTTTTTTCTGCTCTTGTGACATGGTGGAGGCTTTATATGAACATTCTTCAACATCGTCGTCATGTTCTTCTTCTTCTTCTTCCATGTTCGCTCCCTAAGTGGAGCATATGGACATCACGTG
>JAGVSQ010015217.1:0-10255 GCA_022683975.1 Rhyacophila evoluta
CTATATGTATATCGTGTTGTTAACGTATTAAACTTGTAATTTGTAATGTTACAAATTTTAATAAATAAAAGAGTGAAAAAAAATTCCGTTTGAATAGTAAAATCTAACTATAATATTGAATACAAAAAATCTCACTCTTGCAAAAGATATCACAGTGGCCAGCACAATTGAGGGCCGGTTGTTAGCCAAACGTAGATATGAGACATCCGTACCATGCATTTGAGGCACGCATAAAAACTTGTATTGTTTATATGATTATTAGTACCGTAATTGGTTACATCCCCAACGCAACAAGGCATATTAACTAATTTAGTTGTCTTCTTCTTTGAGTGCGTTCCCCTGGCTCCAAAGATTGGAAATAAAGAGAAAAAAAGCGGAGGTCAGCAAGCTACTGTGAACACCTGCCGGTTCAGGAAATTTTCAAGTAAGGGTAATTTCAATTAAATCGAATGATCGTAAATACTCGATATTTAATTACTAACGTAAATTAAATCTTGTGACTTTTCATACATTAGTTTTAATGCCAATTAAGCAAGTATGCAACACATACAGTGTTTCGGAAATTGTATTTTTTTATTGGCAAAGCTTAAAAACATTCGAGCGGTGTAGGAAGGAAACTGAAGTCGATAACGAAAGAATTTATTTCCCTCTAAAGTACATGGTAAGCGCATAATGTGTTTTAAAATGCCAATGAAATCGATAAATAAAAAAAATATTCGCTTTTATTACAAACAATGTAAGAAATAAACAAACAAACATTCAACCAGACAGAGAAAAGTGTTCTTCAACATTGATCTCTTGCTCTCATGTGTATCGGCATTCGATGCAACGTTGCAGGGATTTTTCAAAATGACACGCGTGCCGTTAAGTTTATTTATTTATTTTAAATATTTAATATCAACTCTCAAATATCACACACCACGACCGGAAACAATTGGAACATAAATCAAGGCCACATGTATATGATATTTTAAATATATTAAGTACGTCAGCTGAATGCTAAATGAAGAGTTCCAGGAACTAGAAATTCTTAAATTAGTAAAAAATTGTGTGCAATGGAGAAGACAGAAAATCAAAATAACCCCGAAGTAATAATGTTGTGGACATACTTTCGGAAAACAATATTAAAATGTTTAAAATGCTACACTTAAAATAGCAGCCAATACGAGTTTTGTCTTCTGATTTTAGTTAACAATGCCTCATTTGCCTGCCACCAAGTAGGTGAATCAAAGTGTAAATTATAAGTAATTTGTATGTTGCCTATTTGAAGACCAATTATTGGTCCTAAGACATTATAACATAAATACCCCGATACGGTTTAGATAATTTATTTGAATAGAAGTGTTATCTGTCATGAATATTTGGTGTTGAAAATGAAGAGAAGAAAAAATAATTATGAAAAACATGTATTACGTCGGACGAGACTTTATATCGTCGTTCTTAACGAAATGGTCATTAATATTTTATTTTTTACCAAAATCGACTTTTTTCTAGAATTAGTCGATTATGAATATTTTAAATTTATAATTTTCTGCAATATATATCTAATAACAAGGGTAAATAATGCAGTCTTTAGATTACCTGATTTATACTACACAAAATAACATTTGAACCCGATTACCTCCGCGTATTTTTACGAGTTGATAACTATTCCTAAAACAAGAATTATATTACGTTATAATAGGAAAATTATAGTCAAGTTTATATTTTATACGAAGGTTTACTACTTCTGTATTTATTGGAATACAGACATCGCGGCTAAGGTAATGCTCGCGGTATGTACCTCTCATTCGTTCACTTACGTCGAAAGCTCGCGTCAGAGCGAGCAAGAGTGAGGGCGGGTCTCGACTTTTCTTGGGTTGTTGATTTTTTTTTTTGTCGAGCGTATAAAGATTTATCGCTGATTGAGTCATTGGTGGCGGTTGCGGTCGATTGAACGAAGAGGCAGTGCTGCTAGTGGTAATAACATCATCTTCGACCGGTGTCAATCGCCCCGGCCGATTTAAGTAACACATCAGAGACTAAAAAAAGGACGATTAATACTTGTACGTCCGTAGTTTCAACTCTAATTTTCTTTTTGATGCTAGTGTGAAAACGGGAGTCGTCTATCGAGCGCTAAACGAATGCCTCTCCAATTGCATCCGCACATATCTAACCATTGCGGGCAGGGCCGTATAGTAGATCTTAACATTTCTACTTTCGTACATTCGTCCAGAATTTTTGGTTCGTAATTTCTACTTTCGTACGTAGTATGGCGCGATATTTTTTAATTACGCCCTTCCTCACGATAATATTTTGCCGTCCCGCATGGTTTGTGCGTTTGCAACATTTGCATTGATTTCGCTACTTTTGCCGCCCCTTACGTGATACCACCTGATGCAACCGCGTCCATGCTTCATAGCACGACACGGCCCCGATTACGGATAATTTACACGAAAGTTAATTCAGCGATCGACGAAGTGTCGGATGTTAAAGTACATGTTGGGCAACACGTAAAAAAAACCAACGGCTAAGAAACATACAAAACTATATACCGTGATATTGCTTTATACAATATGCTACGAATCTATATCTACATGATTTCACACACACCACGTGTAAAAATCTCAAGCTTATCTCTATCAGTCACACTCTAAGTTTAAGGTTTTCCACTAGGCTATTGTAATAAAGAAATAAAAATGCAATATTATTGATTGTGTTACGCCTAGTTTTCTTGGCAGGGTGTGGAAATTTTAGGGCATTATAGTTGCGCTTTTAATATTATTAATGTTAATATAAATGAATAATCATAAGTATAAATCACTTAACCCGACCAGTATCAGTGCACCGAGTATTTTTGGCGTAAAATAATAATGAAAGCTACATTTCAAGCACTGGCAAAAAGTAACTAAAGCTTATTGAAGCTGAACGAAGCGAACATTATTTTATTATATTGAGACCTCTTACGAGTATAGGTATCAGACATTTACAAAAGGTGAATTATTTGCGTATCCTGAAGATTACTTTACTTTATATTTCATGTAATATTTACGTAAGTAAGCATAAAAATATTACGTAACCTAAAATAAAGAAACGAACTGTAAATCAATTAATGAGTTCAGGACTTGACAATGGTTCAAATTAATGCTAGATCATGGCGTTTTTTATTAGGATAAAATATGCCCCCAAACACTTTTTAAAAGAAATATAATAAATCGTCTGTAACATTACCAGTCGTGATACCCTGGAGTATTTATTCTACGAATACAACACATGATTTTTTTAAATGCCATACACAATCCAAAAGTGGAGCATATGGATCTCCGTAACGTCAAAACACGTATTGACAAATTATTTTTTACACGCAAGTTGGCTGTCAGATAATTAATTACTCAATGCAATATACAGCTGGACCTGCATTTTCGTTTTTTTTTTAATCTAGCAGATGTGGGAATCGAATCTGCACTCCCCGGATGCGAGGCGCACCCACTGATCTCTCGGTTACCGGGAACACGTGGATTACCATTGTCTTAACAGATGTTGAGTTGATAAAAATAAAATACTTAGTGTGAGTGACGTATCTTGGGAGTGTCATGGGATAGGAACTACGCTAGTACAAATTGGGTAAATCATTAAACGATTCCAACAAATAGAGTATCTTTAGTAACCCTGTGAAGGTTTTCTAGGTTAGCTCATCAGTACAATAAGCTAATATGTAAGTTTATATTATACTACCAATGTTATAACAACCAATAAATGATAAATGATGATATTCTAATCAAGAGTTTCAGAATTGAAATGTGAAATTAAATCACTTCACTCGTTTGTTATAGAACCATTATGACACCTGCAGCGTAGGTTTTTGAGTACAATACCTGTACAGAATGTTTATTTTTTTACAATATTATTTATGTCTTTTTCTTGTGAATTGTGAACATTGGAGGCGGGACTGAGAGATAAATAAATTATTCTGAAAGAATAAATAAAATAAATAAAAAGAATAACGGATAAAAGAAGACGTCGGCAGTGGAAAAGGAGCATGAATTTGATGTGTATAACTTCAAACATGTAAATATCCATGTTGGAAATTTAAGTATATATTTTATTAATTTAACTATGTATAATTGTAGCCATAAAATGCATGAATACGCGCGCGCACAACCAATTATATTATTGCCAACAAATTGATGCATTCCATAAAGTAAGTTTATAGTTTTGCCTATAGATATAATTAAACACTAACTCGAGCTTACTATTTCCTTTCTTCTTAATTGACAACCATTTTAATAATTTTATTACTCGTTAATCTCAGAAATATTGTATAATATTTTCATAAATCTATTGTTAGCGTTGTTACGCTATTATTAAGTTCCCCGCTTATAATAGATTACACGCATATAATGATTTTTCAACAAAAGCTTATAAATAGAAACAACACAGTATACATGTCGTGGAAAATGTACATTTTTTAACTGAAAATAGTTTTAGTATGATGCTAAATTTAAAATATGAAAATTGGCTTCCATGCATGATTTTGTGAATCAATCTTGTGGAAATTATAATATATATTATTTTGCACGAATTCGCATTTATTTTAGTTGAAGTATTGGAAAGAGTCAAACAAGGATAGACAAAAAAATAGCGAAATCAAATTCATTACGTCATCATCAGTATGCATAATTAAAACACAAACGTATAATAATTGAAATGAGAACAACTTCTGGTAGGTAATTTAAAATTCCCAACGCATAGCAAATAAACATCTTTTTAAGAAAGTGCATATTGTAATTATTGGTATTGAGCATTCGATATTAAGTTATTCTAACAAGGATCCATTGAGCTTCTTAGGACTTTGCTGACATTGTTTCTAGCACCCCCATATGCAAGAATTTCGTCGAAACGTTATCGACAAAGAAAACGACTATAATAAGCGACACGCAAACCGGAGACTACAAAGTAATTTTTCTCAACTTAATTTTACCACACTACTTCTGTCATATTGAAAAATTATACCCGTATAAATACAGTTCGGCGACGTTGTTTTATAGTAATTAAATATTATTGTAAGATTCGTTAATATTAATTACGATTTATTATTAAATATCCATAATAAGGCAATTCCCCTTAAGCATAAAAAATCATAAAAAAATATAAATAACTGATTAGGCATTATCTTTTAGCAAAAATTACAAGCACAGTAATATCACATCGTATTTACATGAGTTCATGGATAGAACCAATTTCCGAACGGAGGACATTTTTTCGTGTTTTATATTACCGTTGCCTGAAAATTCTAAATAATTTTATAATAGCAATGTTTTTTTTTATCGGCTTTAAGATTCATCATTGATTTAGTTTGTCGTAATTGATGTTTTATATATGGCCAAACATATTATAATATATATATATAAATATTACGCCAATAAATACGAACTGCTAGACTCCGATCTATATGTACGTCAAAGTTCGATACTGCCAACATAAATTTAAAACTCAGGCTCCAGATAACCTTAAAAATTTATCACGGTTAAAAAATGTATTACAAATATATACAACTTAGTTTTTTTTTCAGATATTAAATCATAGATAATAATGCTTTTCTACCAAGTACATACCAAAAGTAAATTATCAATTGGCGAGGTATATGAAACTACGCGGATTATACAATCCAATATAACCCAGAGTCGAGTCAACAGTGTTCTTAAAATAATATGAACTTAAGCCCGTCATATTTCATGTAACTTATTATAGATCCAGGACTGGTTTCGGTCAATTATGGGCCTATTTTCTGGAATCGTAGAAATACTGTGGCAAAAAAAACACGAGAAAAAATCAAACGACAAACGCACGCATCTATACATGCCTAATGTTACCACGTTGCAGTAATTGAAAAGCGATGGCAAACGAAACAAATCTGTACCACCGAATAGTTAAAATTATTATTTTATCAAATTAGGTCAGTGAACGAACATGTTCCGAATGCGCAATTGACATTGATTTTAAGAACATATTTGAGACTGTTAAATCATATAAAATGACAACTGTAATTGAAATAGTCTATTTTGTTTCTACTGTCTCGTTCCATTAATCTAATTGAAAAAAATATGATTTTTAAATGTCAATAAAAACAGCTGTAAATATTAGTACGACAGTACAATTATTTCTAATTTAATTAACCATATTGAAAATGGATTATATGGATATACTCGTACAATGTGAAGATAGATTGTTTTCACGAGACTCAGTTGTCAGTGAATTTCTCAATTCATTAAGCACCCGATTCGACATCATTTGAGTATTGATGTGAGTATGACAGTGCAGCTGCCGAAATTTATCGTTGAGTACGTAGCGTATGAATTGAAATCATCTCTTATCGGGTCCCCAAGGCATCCTTGTCTTACTACATTGCTTCCTCTTCTTCTCACCGACTATCACCCCACCAGTTTGAAAACAGCAAATGATACTAACATGTGTATTTAGATTCAGGCGAACGGTCTGCGGAAATAGCCAATAAGCAACTATGTTAAAACTATCTTAGGATATTTATATACTGCAAAGATATATATGCTTTATCTTTTAATGAAAACTAGTATGTAATTTACGTTGCTAATATACTAAAACCAAAAACGATGATCTGTGACTAATAGTTTTGCGTTTACAATAAATTTCCATCAATCACTCTTGACCTCATAGCATTAATCACCGTCACATAATCGACGAAGAATCCATACAATTAGCTAATAATACAACCGGTTAATTTGTCTAACGTGTATTGGTTTTACGACTTGTAAATATTGGATTATATTGTATTATACGTTACAAATAAATCGATATGGAAGGACGCAGCCATAAAATAATTTCCCGTTTTTAAATATTAATTATAATTAGACTTAATTTCCTTTCCACGATCCGCCAAGTCTCCACACCCGTTGCGGGCTTATTACAAGCGACAAAGAAGTGTTATATGAGTAGATTACCAAGGCCTCGGTTGCCGTGCACTGGATGTGCATGGTTCTAAATCTCACTACACCCTCTTTAAGAGCAGCCTTCTCACTCATCGTAAGAATTTCCATTTTATTTAAAAGCTACAAAATTATATTAAGAGCTATTCTTTTTCAACCGATATGTGAGGACGATTCTAGAGAATGAATGACAATGAAGAATGAATATCTTGAGGAGATAATAATTATTAGACTATAAATGTAAAAAATAGTAAATACAAGCATTACCACATTTTACGTATTTTGTAAGGTAACCAGACAACTGCACGCATGACAGCTCCGCACATGACAAGTGCACACATAGACAACTGCAGGCATGACAAGTGTTCACATGATATTTGCGCACACATTGAAGTGCTCACACTAACACAGAAATGAATATTAAGACATTTTATACTTAATTTACGTAATTATAGTATAGGTAGATTTTGAGTAAGATTAGTACGAAAACATTTTTATTCCAACCGGTTGACAATGGATGTAAATAGTAAAGAAAGAATAAAGGCCGTCTGTGGACAACCATTAAGTTACTGGATGTTACGTTTCCTAGAAGTCAAAAATGCATCTGGTTTCTAATCCCGCCGCTCACCTTCAACGCTGGGAACATAGTATCTGCGATTTGAAAAAGCAACAAAAATGTTGTTTTCATTATCGTATCGACAGTATTTGTCAGCATTGGATACTTGGGTACCACGTTAGGTAGAACATAAAAACAATATTTATTGAACACATCATACATTAACGAGTTCAATTAAAATTCAAAAGATATTTATTATTCAATTATAAGAAAAAAAATATTTACGCGCCAAAACAAAGTGTACAGCCCCAACATTTATATTTGAGACAGGAAATAAATATGAAATATCCCCGGTCTCTTTTACTTGACAAAATATAATTATACCTATAAAATATAAATTATTGTAATATATTTACCATGTCCGTTTCGCATCATTACAATGTGAAGAGTTGTCTTTAAGAGTGATTATTTGCCATGCAAAAATTTGAGGAAGAGTCTCAAGTGCACTATATTCACTAGATTGTGGGTAATGATGAGAGTCGGAAATATCTAGATAATCCAGAATAAACTAAAAACAGAACAAATATAATAGATATAGCGAAACCGCTAGTCATATAATATTGGGAGGGCTAAAAAAATATTAGCCAAAACCGAAAAATATTTGATATTAAAAATCAAGGTATTTTTTTCGCTGGTTTCTAGTAATTTATGAATCTTTTTTAACACGTCGTGCAAAAATTCAATATGATTATCCCATCGGACATATTTTTGGTTTTATGAATGATACCTGCCTGCGCAGATCATTAAATGATTTACGCTTAGAGAAGATATCGTATGTCCTAAAAAAATAAGTGGGTTAGTTAGTAGCGAAGATAGGCAGCTGGCAGCAGGCTGCAGCACCTAATTCGTCTTCACCTAAAGTGCATAAAACAAAAGATAAGGACCGCTTTTAGGGGCCGGCACCACCAATTAGCGACCGACGGGACTACATAGTAAATGTTTAAGACAGTGACGTGCGTGATATCGTAAACAAATAATAAAAAGATGTAATACGTTATGGAAGATATTATTACTATGCATTACGTCAGCTATTTTTACGTTGATTTCCATATGAATTATGGGTATATAGTTAACTATAGATTAATTCAATAGTTTTACTAAGAGAGATAAGTATGATATGTAATAGGTTTTTTATGTGATGTAAAGGAAAGAAGCATGCCAAAAAAATGATTATCTACTTAGTGACGTAATCAAAAACTCTGAAAAATAAGTTTATCTATATAATAATATTCTGTGTATATTGAATTTTGGCTGTCAATCAAAAATGGATCCGTTCCACATCTTTGCGATATATTTTTTTATTTCTATTGGTACTGTATATCTTTCTGCACAGTTTATATAGATATCATCCTCTATATCTGCTTCTTAAGTGGAATATATGGCCAATACAATTATTTGTCATCCGTGAGTCACTTCGCTGCCACTCCCCCAATTCTTATTTTTGATAATTGTTATATATTAAAATTGTGATTATGACCGATTAAAAATTTAAATTCATTGGCAGTCAAGAAAAACCCTTGATGGGCAGCACAGTACTTCACTGGCACGTCTGAGTTGAATCTGCAGTTGAATCCTGCTTAGGGTCACTTCCTGTTGTCGGTTCATATCTCCTGCGGACATATTTTGTGATTGCGCCACTATAATGAATGATAATAACCCCAAATAAAATACTTGCTAACAAGGGCTACGAATAACCGATCAAACCCCAAAAACAAACAATTGCTACATAATACAACAGAGACCTGCCGCAAATGAGCGCAAAATCATTAAATACATTCTTAAAACAACGCTCGAAATCCCTGGGAAGCTACACACACCCAACATCATAAAAACGTATCGAGTATAAAGTGTATATTATTTACATACGAGTACATCAGTATGTATTGCCACAAATCCTATCTGAAAAAAATACTTCCTATTGATCTCGCAATACTATGAAGTGAACAAGAATAGATACATACATATAACAAAAATACGATTTTTCACAATCTGATAACTCTATGCGTAAATTTACGAGTATTAATGGATACATATTACACGGAGGTAAAAGCTCACCAAATACAATCGGTCAAATCATAACATTATAGAGATATCCACATACTTCACATTCAGGCAGACATGGATGTAAAAAAAAACATTTACATCACCCGCAACAGATGTATAATGCACCATGAATCGTGATATCAACAATAAATTCATAAAACCAATAAACTTGTTATGTTACGAAGTCGATGAAACGGATTTGCCATATTTTAGGTCCAATCTCTCTTTCAAAGAGAAATCGTACAATAGATTTTTCAAAACGATTGTGAATAAAAAAAACAGACATAGTATAGAAATGATTTTACCTGCCTAAAATTATTGTGGACTTGCACGAACTTCCTAGACTACCTGCATGTCTTCTTTTGAATCACAATGGCACTATTTTTATAATAAAATCATGTTAGACACGTTTCGTCCCTAAGCATTGTGTAATTGATACTAATGAAAGTTACCAAAATTCACCAACAAAATATTTATATCTCAGTAAAATGATTGGTTAATTTTGTTGAAATTTATGAAATGGGATGAATGAATCAACGAATAATTTTCGGCAAATAAAATCTGGAAAATCACCCAACAATAACTCATAATGATATTAATAACCTAATAAGAGTGCCCACCATCCACCCGCCCCGTCCTCACACCTGGTCTTAAT
>JAGVSQ010015218.1:0-10255 GCA_022683975.1 Rhyacophila evoluta
AATTCTAAATTATTTAAAACTGGTAAACTTCCATATGTGAGATCACTGTTAGTAGCCCGGATTTCGCCTTTCGGCATCTTCAGGCTGCTTAATATGTGGGCAGTGAGCGAACATATAACGTACTACCATACATTACATGATACATTTACATTTAAATCTTAAGTTTGTTTTCAATTCAATAAGTAAATATATATTAGAATATATTGAAAAGTAAATCAGTCTTTATAATAGTGATGATTATAGCCAAGTAGCCATTTTTACCAAATTGGATAAAATAGTAAATTATTATCCCCTCGGTAGACGAGAGACTAGCTTGCGCGCTTCATAATCTGAAGTTGCGTATTCTATTCTCACAGCTGCAGTAGTTTTAAAAATCTTAAAATACAGATGTGGATACCCAACGAATTGATAATTGATTGACAACCAAATCTACAATGTGGGGTGCAGACACACTTTTCACAATATTGTGATCCATATGCTCCACTTTTGTGATGGACTTGGTAGAATATATATATGTATGTATGATGTAGAGATGTATATACTGTTCATTTCGAAGATATAAAATGTAATTTTCGCAATATCATTTTTAGCCATTAAGAAAATTAAAAACGCTGGATCTTCATGGAAATAAGTTGACAGTATTGAAAAAAAATCAGTTCAAAGGATTGAGAGATGCAGAAGTTCTGGATATAAGGTAATTGATAAAAATGTGGTAATATATTTTTATGTACAGGATATAAAATAAATATATTTGGTAATATTAAATTAGAAATAATAAAATATTTTTATTAAAAGTGATATTTACTTTCTGAACCACTGTTAACAAAATAATCCTATATAGCATAAAGGCTTTTGAAGTGTGGTTATATAGTTATATGTGGTAAAAGAAATATGAATGCTGTAAGTGTAAATCATCGGAGTAACATAATTCCACTTTCGGACCATTAGCTCTTTCAGAATGGGTTTTTTCATAATGCATTTCATTTTGATATATGTCCATTGACATATATGATAATATCCTAACTTTTTCGAAAATTTCTTGAGGATTATCCGATAGTTATTGAAACAATTTATATTTTAACAAAAAATGCCAATTTTTGTACCATACGGTCAGATGCAGAAATGTATCTGTAATACTTTAGACACAAATGGCGTTGGAAGTAATACTATATCCACACTCCTTAATAGATTAATAAACAAACGAAAAAATTCAATAGTATAGTTTTTATAAAACTGTGTGAACAAGTTAAAGAGATCTTCTGTGCTTGAAATATATTATGTTTTTTTCGCTTGTCGCTTATAACTGGATAATTTTTATGCTTTCTTTTTTTCAGTCATAACAACATTTCTAAATTGGAGAGCACTCATATTGCTGATTTGACAAAACTTTCTTGGTGCAATGTATCACATAATCACCTCTCTGAGTTAACTCGGTGAGTTTAACGATAAGCAATCGTGCAGTTTTATAAAAAAATGTATTGGGGTAGACATTGATTTGAAATCTAGGGGATCAAAATATTTAAAAAAAAGATGAATTATAAATATCTCAAAATTACAAATTTATATAAGTACATATTTTTATAACCAATTTCAAATGATCTACGAATAGGAGGAAATGGTATAAAATTTAAGTCTATTCGTGAGAAAATGTGCAAAAAATAGATCTCTTAGTAAATTCACCATAACTTATCAATCTTAAGATATTTTAACCTGATTTGAGTTAATGGATTCTTTATGGTATACGCATAAATTCTTATGATTTTAATAGTGTTCCTAAATCTATGGATCCCACTCTTAGATGATGTATAAAATAACCTTATTATTGATTGATATTATTTTTTTTATTTAGTAGTATGCTAAAATGATAATTCACTGCTTCTTTTTAATATTCACGAGCAAACTGAATCTTAACCAAACTTTTTCTAATAGAAAAGAACCGTGAGACTTAGAACTCCACGTTTATTAAACTGTTAAAGTAACTTTCAGGATTCTATAACTCATGTTTGAACTAGCCACAGAATATTAGGAGTTTGTTGGGATTCCATAAACACATCATGCTTGTTAAAATTATCTACTACCGACACTAGTATATCTTATAATAACTATTCACTAAATTTTTACAGTGGTATGTTTGCGAGAAATGCAGTTTTACGAGTTGTGCATTTGGATCATAATCACATCAAGCGGCTGGATACCAACAGTTTTCGAGGCATGAGATTTTTAAGGTATGATATGTATTATAATAATATATTGTATTTTTTAAATTCCAAAACATTAAGGCATAATTTATAACCATGACCACCTAATAGTTTTATATTCACTTTTCTTTATCATGGGCTCATTGGGTGTTCATAAATCGTGCCGAATTTGGCATATTTTTGCTTAGGAAGATAAAAAAGACAAAGACAATTTTAAATGTGGTTCAAAAATGTTTTTTGAGATATAAATGTGTTTTCTGTTATATACCTTTTCACAGGGGTAACTGTCCAAAAATACAATCCCTTAAAGAAGTTTTGGATTATCATGAAATAGTTTTGTATTTCTCAGATGCATAGCTAAATATTTTGTGGATTTGGAGCCATGTGTTAGGTATTAAAATAATATCCTATTTTCAGGCGTCTTTATATGTCTGATAATGAAATATCTGAAGTTGGCAGAGGTACCTTTTCTTCAATCACCCGCATCGGAACCATAGATCTTGCCAGAAATAAAATCAAGAAGATTGACTTCCAGATGTTCAGTCAGCTTAACTATGTGGAGGTAAATTTGACTGCGATGCTTTTATTCCCTCGGTATTAACCATTTCACATGAATAGTTTCAGCCAGTTAGTTGCCAGTACAAGATGCAGGCCCTGTAAAATGATAATACAATATAAAAAATATATTTGAAATGTGATATTTAAAAAATATAAAAATACATAGTTTTATGGATTAGAATCAAATGAACACATTGAGCTAAAGATATGTTGGATGGTAAATAAACAATGTATTGAAAACATGGTAGGAAGACCAGCTTGGAATAGTGGTTTTTGTAAGCATTGTGTAGTGATGACAACATATTTCAACATATACAAAATAATATTTTATCTATGATCTTCCTCCTAAAATACAGAAGAACATAATTGAGGCTAATTATTGTAATTGTCAGTTAAACATTTGAGTTTTTTTTACACTTTTTAAGTCTTTAACTAATCTGTTAAACATTGGTTTTAATTCGCATAAAAGAGCATTTCCAGTGCAATTTGCTTTTCACAGAGAAACAGTTATGATAACATTGATCTTCTTTGATTCAAAATTTAGATTATAGATGTTTCCGAAAATCAGATAACCGAGATACAAAAATTGTCATTCAAAGATCTCTATCTGACACATATTAATATTTCACACAACATGGTGTCAACAATAGAAGCGGGTGCCTTTGAGAACTGTGCTAACATCACCGTATTGGATTTCTCACATAATAACTTGACAGAGTTAGTTCCGAAGGTCTTCGATTCAACATCATATGCCACTGAGCTACAACTATCATATAATTTCTTTACTGAGTTAAATCAGGTAATATATTTTGATTCTTAAGTTAAAATATTTGACTATTTACCACATTAGATGGTAAACTAGTTAATCAACAAATTAGATATTAAAAAAAAATGCAGATCCATTAATATCATTTGAATATTAGTACAAAAATGATGACTAGGACTAAGGTTTTTTCAGTCAATTGTGTCCACAAATAAAAAAAACAATCATAACATATTATTCATATTCTTAGGGTTTTGAAATATTTCTCCTATCTTAATTTTAATTCTTTTTCTTAATTCCAGTTTGTCATCTTTGAAAATAAAATTGTTCCAATAATCTGAATTTATTGGAAATTATTGTTTTTTCATATTCATTTATTGTAACTCTAGAAGTCTAACTGAAATATTAACAATGGCAATTTATTGCTGGATTGTTTGAAGTAACTTGCCTAATTTTTAGGTTTATATAAAATATGGAGAACTTAATATGACATATTTATTTGCTACGGACTGTCTAAATGCACTATAAGACTGATTAAACTTCCACAATTGTGATTTAATGTAATTATTAGTTTTAATATGAAGACTGGTTACTAATTTAACAAGAATAAAGAATTTCTTACACACTTCTGTTTACTCATGGCTGATTTCATCATTCGTCTAGGAAGGTAGCTAAAGCTAACTTAAGTAAACTTTTGCTGATTAAATTTTTATAGTTCAGAATATAGCCTATGTTTATGTCTGCGTGTTATTGTTTTTCATGTTACGATCACAAAACAAAAATTTTGTATAGGTAGATCTGTTTTTTCTGTCTGAAATGAAGTAAAAAACAAATATATTTATAAATTGGTTTTACCCTATTATTGCCAAAATGATTATGATCATATTTTTACATTTTTATCTAATTTTAAACGCATTTTGATTATTCATTTATAGATCCCATTACACAACATGTCAGGTTTGAAGATATTAAACGTATCTCACAATACAATTTACACGATTCCGAAAAGTACATTTCCAAAGCTTTATGAACTTCACACAATTGATGTATCGCATAATGTGTTAACAGAGATTGCAAGTGCCGTTTTTCAAACTCTATTTTCTTTGAGGTTAGTAAATATTTTTTTTTAAGAGGCCACTGCAAAAACAAAACCTAATACAGGTCAAATCCTGTTATAACAAAACTTGTGTGACCACCCTTTTTGTTTCGTTGCACTGAAATTTTATTATGCTGAATATAGGAAATATATTATTACATATTGTATGAGCATTTGTTTGAGACTGCAAAAGATATACTGGAAATTTAGTTACTTCGGTATTTGTAATAAAGAGATTTGACCTACATGATGTTTACTCTATTTTTAGATATACTACTATATTATATAAGTAAATATCTTTTAAATGCAGTGAATCTATTTCCAGTGGATTATTATGCATGTTTTGATTTCACTAACTGAATAATAGTGTTAAGTTTCAGACTTGTTTGTTTTAGTCAGTTTGCTCATGTGATTTTTGTTGTTTTTGCTAATTTTTTATAAAATTTCACTATTGTCCATTGTTTTCTATCACTTATTGTTTCATCATGTTTAAGTATTTCACCCTAAATTGGGTTACTCAAATAAAAAATACACACTTGACCAGCTACTTGTTGAGTTAGTACATTTAGTTAATTGGTCAAATGAAATAAAAAGTGAATCACTATTTTCACTGAAGTATATGTACCAACACAATGCTGACCAATTTAAGGTTAAGAACTAGTTGCCATCCAATTACTCAAGTCATTATGAATCCCTGTCCTGCACTTAAATACATATTGAAAACTTATGGATCTCATATGGAGTCGAGAGACTTGAACTTGTTCCTAGCAAATAATCCACATTCTTATCCACCTGACTAAGGTCAGTATATATAATACAAACATCAGTTGGCAATTACAAAAATACATAATTATTACAGAATTCATTATAATTTTCCTTAGAAATGTATTATATTAAAATAATTTAGAATTTAAAATCAATTTCCATCAAGTACCATCAGTCAAAAATATTAATTAATTAAAATTATTGCATTAATTTTGTTATTACACAGGTATGTAAACTTGAGTCACAATTCTTTGGAGCAAATAAAGAACCCAACATTTGGAACACTGCCGACTGTCCTTGGTTTGGATCTATCCTGGAACAAGCTGACAGATATTGCACGGGGCGCTTTGACTAAATTGGCCAGTTGCCGGGAGTTAGATGTTAGCCACAACTCTCTGCAGAAAATATTTATGATGCCAATCAGTTTAGGGTAAGAATGTTAATATAGCTATAATTATTTCACTATGCTATGAATCTTCAAATTGGCTCCTCTGACTGACAATGATGTCAGTAACTTTTGCATTGCAACAACTAAGGTAATACAATATTTTATATACCCGGTATTTTTGTCAGATGTGGAGTCAGTCAAGAGCTCGACTTTCTAATAAAAATATTATATGCAGTTATTTAGTTTTCATTGTTTTTATTCCGGCCCTTTCCAGTGAAATAAATCTATCTTATAACAACATATCTTCGATTCCTGAGAATGTGTGGCCATCGATGAATGCCCTACTCGGCATCGACCTTACTGGCAATCCACTGTCTTCCGGATTATCTTCGGAGAGCTTCAGAAATCTCTTGACCCTAAGAACATTGACTTTGACTGATACTGGGCTGCAAGAACCGCCATGGCAAGCACTGAGCCCACTTACATCACTACAGTATTTGAAATTAGATGTATGTATGCTGAGATCAGCTTATTTTAAATGTGATACATGCGACAACTAATATTGTATTTCTGTGAAAATAAAACCTGGCCTAACATTAATTTTTGTTCAAAAAGAAGGTATTGTTTAATTTTTTTGACTGGTTTTGTTAATTCATTTGGTGGATTCAACTCCTTTAATTTTGTTGAATTTTGAAAGTTGAATTATATCTCCATTGTAAACTTTCAGGTTTAGTTCTTGACTAAATTTTACAATAATATTGGCTATCTCTTTTAGTCCTCTCCTTTATTAAAATTTATTTTGTTTATCTACTATTTTGAGAATTTGTTCCATACGACGTTCATATATGATGTCGTTACGTTGGTTCATCCAGATATTTTTGGTTGCATGAAAGATTTAATTTTTCAAAAATTCTCTCAATGTCTGTTCTTTTTTTGATTGCTTGGAAAAAGGTTTTTTTTCTTGAATAATGCATTTTAAAGTAAGCAAAGTTTGATACATTGTAGTAAAATGCTTGTAAACGTAAATAAACCTTGAATGTGATTCCACTAAGTGTCAAGGATGACCTAGAACATTGTTAAGAATCAATAATATTTCAAAAAACATGGTTTTCTCATCACAATATACATCACATCTTTCCTTCTGGAATAAAATAATTATCGAAAGGTCTTGGTCTTGGAAAAGACATTGTACCATCCATGTCTTCTTATTCCAACGATAATTCAGCAGTAAATTAGACTTATTGATTAAGTGTTGCACCGACACAATCATCAAATATGAAATAAGTCAAATAGAAATGTCGTATTATAAAAATGACAAAAAATAAATTGGATAAAACATGTAGTTGTATTTTTCTGCAAATTTATATATTTAAAATGAAAAGATATTTGTTCATATTTTTAAGATTATTTGATTTAATTTTTGGATAACAACAACTGTAGATTTTGCTGTGTTAGCCTTTATGATATGATAATGATATTTAGTAAAATGAATTTATCTTTTCATTTGTACTTTCAGAATAACAATATAACCATGCTAAAAAAAGCAGCATTCGGCCGGTTGCCTATAGTTTTTGAACTAGACCTATCAAATAATCAGATATCAAGTGTAAGCGAGAAGACATTTGATGGATTGCTGCAGTTGTTGACTCTTTCACTCAGAAATAACAGTCTCACAAAAATACCCAATGGAGCTTTTTTCGGATTAGTCTCATTGAGGTATGGAAATATTTGCTATTTGTTGACACCACAGTGTTTTTTACATCCTTATTACATTTGGTTACTTCAATGTTACATTATCTGTGTTCATATTACATTATTCTTAATGCCTTAACTTGCCAATATATATTCGACTTGTGTTATATGGCAATGCATTTTTTCAATGGTTTAATGTTTCAAGAGATTTGTTATTCACTAGATAAACTATGATTCATTTTATAAAGTTTAATTGCAAATTAAATGTGTCTTTAATGTAAATTAATGTAACTTGTGATTAATTATAATTCAAACTGTAAAAAATTAAGAATCACTCTTACCTGTTCTAAATTTCAATAGCATCCACATCTCTTCTGATCTTCAGTTTTTATATGGATATAATTAATGAATTAAAGTATCAGTGCTTACGAAATAAATATATCCATACATTTATTTGAATTACGTCATAATGTTTTCAGATCTGTGGATTTGTCTATGAATAGTCTGGAGAAAATAAATAATAAAACTAAAGGACTTCTGGATGACTGTCTGTCACTTGAACGGGTAAGAATTTTTGCAATTAAAACAAAATAACACATTTAGTAAAAAATCAAAATATTACATGTCAAAAATATATATATTTTTTATATTTTAGGTTAATCTGAGTTACAACAGAATAAGTTCTCTAACTCGTAAGACGTTCCCGAGTGATCCCTACATTCCATATAAATTATATGAGATTGATTTGAGCCACAATTCAATTTCTGCCATAACTGTTGATTTATCTTATGGCACCAAACAACTTCGGGTTCTTAATATGTCACATAATTCAATCAACGCTGTCAGAAAATGTAAGTAATTCCTCCCTAAAATCTATCGAAAAGAAAAGAGCTACTCTCAGCTATACGTATACATATAGGTTCACAGCAAGTTTTAATATCTTTTTTAAGATCTGAACTCCTTTTTAAAAACTAAAATCTTTTTAAAATTAAAATTTATCTTAGTTTAGAAATGAGATAAATTTGGTGATTATGTAAAAATAATTAGTATATTTATCATCGATAACAGCTTATTTCAACCTAAGTATTATGAGTAATATTACATCTTTCATCACTAATTGATAAATGTTCGTGGAATGACAATTACCGCTGATATTGGAAAACGATGAAAAAGGATAGTGACATCACTCTTAATTGAAAATATCTTCTGATTTATATTCTTGGGTCCTACCCTGTATATCTTTCACAATATTATGTTTGAGTTAAGTTTCTTTTATATTTTTGTTGTCATCTGAACGTCCTTATAGTTTCATTTGAAAAATGTATAGTTTTCAGCTATTTTTTGAATATTTAAGTGGTTATCAATATGTGTTCATATTATAATCTTCGTAGTGTAACCTCAACAGAATGTAATAATTAGATATTATTATTTTTTTCAGACGTTATAAGTAATCTGACATCACTCCGTATTTTGGATTTGTCTCATAATAATCTAAATGATTTGACGTCGGAACAAGGTGAGAAGTTATTTTTTCATCAATAATCTGAGTTATTTATTTTCTGTCTTTATGTTTCAGTATGTAAAATTTTTTTTATTAAATTATATTGAAAAGCTAAATTTTATTTTCTAGACTTCTTCAAGCTACCTGTAAACATCACAGAGATTGATTTGTCAGGAAACGAGTTAGTCACGCTGCCAGTTGATTATTTATCAAATGCTACTAATTTAAAAATACTAAATGTATCAAACAACATGCTGGAAACCCTGGATGACCAACTTGTGAAAAATTTTGTACCCAATGGATTACGAGTTTATTTCCAAGGTAAGTTTTATTATTATTAGTTCATGGAAATCAATTTTTTGGCAGCAATGGGAATAAGGAGTTCCAAAATAATCTCATAGATATTAGCTTCGTTATTTGAATAATACAAGTGAAGAACATAACTTAACAATGTGAATAACTCGACAGCATATGCATTAATTATCTGGTGGAATGTTAATGTAATATTTATATTATACATTAAAATTACAGAATCTCACAAATATGCCTTTGTTTTTTTGTTTATTAAATATTTTGCTAAAGCAGTTCATAAAGCTAATATATTGGGAAAGCCCCAGCTAGTTGATTTTTAAAAATACATCTTCATATTATGGATATAATATGCTTCACCTGATTCAAAAAATATTTATGAATGCAAAAAGTACATCAGTATATTGCTTTTCCAGGGAATCCCTTGCAATGTGATTGCTTCACAAGACCACTAAAACATTATCTCAATCATTTAACGCAATCCAAAATCTTATCAAGTGATTTTGCATATTCAAACCTTACCTGCTCCTTGCCACTCAGCCTGAAAGACACCGATTTTATGGAGATTAAGGATAGCCAGTTGAACTGCAATGAGAACGTTGAGATAAGGAGGATTTTAGATGAGAAAGAAAAGAATCGGATGGTCAATGGAATTTCTCCGTATGAACCTGAACCAGATTTGGCATTTAGAGATGTCGAGTTGTGAGTAATGGCTTATTATTTTATGTGAACTTTCGACTGGAACAAAATTTTAAATGGGAAACTTTCTCTCAAAGGCACAAAATTCTATGCATTACTATGCAAACAAGTATTCTAATGATTGCGTGTTATTATTTTGTTATCGTCGATAATGTTTTATATATATTGTAAGAGAACGGACTATGCAGCCACTTAAAACTGACAAAGTGAAGCTGAGACGCTGGCTCGGCTACGTATTGCGGATGCCACAAGAAAGTCTGAACCAGACCTGCTTATTTTTTAAGCC
>JAGVSQ010015219.1:0-10254 GCA_022683975.1 Rhyacophila evoluta
TACAGCGGTAAATTTTTGAGTAACTGTAATTACAGTCTCCTGCAATTGGCGATTGGCGGACTGAGGATTGTGATTCTCGTTTGCCGCATACGTTGTGGTAAATCATTTTTTATAATAATGGGAGGATTTAATCATTTGATGTTTCCCAAACTAAGCTTTGAGTTTTTCTTTTCGATAAATATTCAGTCAACAGTTTCTAATTGCAACCTTTCAAAATAACATGAATTGAGATTTGCCCAATTAAATCTTTCTTATATAAATGAATGTCACGACACCATACCTTTTTTTGAAATATTATATTGCATCCACTGAAAGTATGAAGCAATAAATTTTTTCAACCATTACAGGGTTTGTAGCTTCATTAGATCAACACCTCACCCGATGGTACAGTACAACATACTTTCAAAAACAAGGCCAAGAAATTGTAGATGGAATGAAAACCTGTTTTACCACCATGCTTCATCAGTTCCAAATTGTAAATGGAGATTTTCCTTCAAAAATTTTTATTTACAGGTAAAATTCTTTTTACTGTTTTATTTTCAACTAGAATTTAAATTTCATTGTGTAGTGTAAAATAAAATGTAAACCACCATTGATTAAATATTCTAAAACAAAGCTTATCAACTTCTAAAGTGTGAATGTTTATTAACCATTCTTATAAGGATTAATTGGTAGACATTCACACCAGTCTCTTATCACTTAATCCAAGTACTTGTTTTACTGATAGTAATGAGTATTCATCAGATTTACTTGCAGCTTTATTCACGATTATAGCAAATGCAATGCAAATTTCACTCATTTGAATTTAATTTCAATT
Source organism: Rhyacophila evoluta (assembly GCA_022683975.1). NCBI lineage: Eukaryota > Metazoa > Arthropoda > Insecta > Trichoptera > Rhyacophilidae > Rhyacophila > Rhyacophila evoluta. The sequence goes on from JAGVSQ010015219.1 coordinate 818, forward strand.
CGGCAAAATCCTAAACTTGTAAAGTGGTCTATATTTTATGAAGATACATCTTAATTCAATCTAATTATAGCGATTTTAAGTAATGGAAAAAAGATTTGTTTTTCTTTCTCTAATTTCTGTTTTCGACATTCATAATATAAATTGTTCATCTTTAACATAAAATAATTGTGTTGATAAATATGTTCCAACAATTCTTACATAATTGTTCACTATAATTGGGCCTGTAATAAACATGTTTAAATTTTTTTCATAATGATTTTATCAATCACTTTTAATTCGCAGAGATGGTGTTGGAGATGGTCAACTTGATATCTGCCGCAATTATGAGGTGCCACAGCTAGAATCTTGCTTTGCCACTATTGATCCAATGTACAAGCCTTCATTAACATTTGTAGTTGTTCAAAAGCGCATCAAGACGAGAATATTCATTCCTTCCAAACAAGGATGTCCTGAGAATCCATTGCCCGGCACTGTCGTAGATAATACTATTACCAGAAGAAACTAGTAAGTATTGAACAGACATGATGAAATTTTTTGGAATGTGATTGAAACTCGTCAAATATCTATATAATATTATACATTGTGATATGACTATAAAAACTTCTATACCAAATGGTAAAAATGCAGGAATATATAAAAATTCAACTTTTTCCAGATTTCATGCACAGCAGTTGATTCCCTGAAGACAATTAACAATATTTTCTTCACATTTCTTTCAGTTATGATTTCTTCATAGTTCCACAGAAAGTTCGAATGGGGACTCTCACTCCGACTCATTACATTGTGCTCAGCGACACCTCCAGTCTAACACCTGACCAACTCCAAAGGTTCACTTACAAAATGTGTCATCTCTACTACAATTGGCCAGGGACAGTACGGTGTCCTGCACCCTGCGTTTATGCTCACAGGCTTGCCTCCCTCATTGGCAAAAATGTCCGCCGGGAAAATCATCCATCACTTAATGACAAACTGTTTTATTTGTAATTATTAATGTGTATGAACACTGAAAAGGACTTCAATTCCAGTTGTGAAAACTCATTATATATATATATAGATAGATCTATGGTCCATTCACGACCATGGCCGTCTACACAACATTTCTCCAAGTATCTCTGTCTCAAGCATTCTCCGTCCATTTGGAATTTGTTTCATCTTTCCGCATTCTTCTGGGTGCCATCCACCCGCCTTTTCTGGAGGCGGCATACATATATGTTGAGTAGCTATTGTTCTACCTTTGTTTTTGTATAACCAATATAATATTCTTTGAACTCACGAATTTGTTGGTTGGAATTCTGATGTGATAGTTTTACCAGTATAATAAAAAAAATATTTTATTTCTCATCTCGACTACTGTTGGAAAAATATTTTTTTTAACACTTATGTAAAGGAAAATCACTTCAAGAACCAACTGTGAAAATCAAACAATGTTTGATGATTTAATTATCGATCATTTATGGACATCTTAGGACTGCACTAATTACTGATTTTTTATACAAATTATCAACCACCCATCCAATCCAAATGTAAATTTTGTTAGTTATTAATGAACGATGACATTTTGTTGAATTCAACTGTTTATGGTTTCTGACATATTACCATTTGTTTCTATTCTAGATATTATTTATTAAATATTATTAGTTCATTGTTCAATCAACTCATCCTTAAGGTAATATTTTACATTTGTTTTATAGAAAAAATGTATTCATCTCTGTGACCAAAGTATATTTTACAACCACATAAAATCCACCGTCCAATACTTACTGCCAATCATTTCAAATTTCTGAAATTGAAATCCCCAGCAAATTTATGTATTTTAATGTGTCTCGGCAAAAGACAATAAAATATAAAATATTATTTTTATATAATGCAATTAAGCTGTTATTATAAAATGCATTTGAGTGTGTATATTGCGTTTTTTTTTATAAAAGCCACAATGATCCCTTTATTGGAGCAACTACTCTGCAGTAATATAAGGTGTCTGTGTGCTAGTTTAAGTTGGTGGCACTGATAAGCTAACTTTCATATTTAAGTGACTCATCTGTTTACTGTCTGTCCTTTTTAAGAACATATTCAGATCAAAATAAAAACGTAATCTTCATGGAAAAATTATGTTGGGTCCCAGTTGGCTTCTAGCAACGCTAGCGACCCATGTTCCGCCGGGAGTAGTGCTCTACTGATGATGTTATATTTTGAATAAAACATAAATGAAATACCAATATTTAGTTGAATTTTTCTTTTCATTTCTTATAAATTACCGCATACTTATTCTTAAATTTTTAAATTTACCAATTCTTCTCTTGATCTAACTTTTGAAAATTTTCTGAGGAATTATTTTTTAATTTTTCATTTCCTGAGAACAAAAAATATTTACAATTGTTACACACTGAAATAAACGTCTCTGCACTGGATAAATCAAGGTTCTTGTATTTTTATTATTATGAATAAAAAAGTATAACAAGCATGTATAAATATAAAAGTACAAATGAATATAAAAGTTATTGTTTACAATCTGATTTTTAAATTATTATTATTATTTAATATTGACCCTTACCATTCCTATTTCGAGTTAAACAAGACATACAGTGCAACTTAAGAATGTTTTTACAATAATTTAAGTGTCAAAATAAGCTGTATTATATATTTTATTATGTGTTCTGTAATTATAGAACATAGAGCTTTTTTTCAAAATTATCACACCTTGAAAATTTAAAAATAATATTGCTTTAAAGCTTTACTCTTTGTTATTACTATTATTTGTTATTGTGTTAGTAAGTATCAAACGATACATTGCTTGAAAATGTTTTATTCTTTTTAATTAATCTGATTCAAACAGTTACATCAATAAAAAAACTGCTGGGTGTACCATGGCGCATTTCTCCACTGTAAGAAAAACATGAAAAATTTCTTTTCTTTTTGATTTTTTACATATACTTTTCTTGCTTGTGGTGTGCTGCGAAATTTTGGAAAAATCGTTAAGTGGTGCGAAAGATAAAAGGTTGTGGAGCACAACTATGCTATCCAACTATGCCCCTTTACAGTTAAAATGAACTAACCACACTGGATTGCTTCTGTAAATACTATGCCTAAAGTATTGATTTATCTCTATTAGTTCATGTGAGTAATCAATCCACTCTCAATTAATTGGTAAATGCTCAGAAAATTGTTTGAAAGACAGTTCTATGTACATTTATGTGTAAATTCATGAAACATCAAATAATATATTTTTTTACTTAATATTTAATGCAGTCCTAGTCATATGAATGTGACATTATTGAGGTCATGCAAAAAAGAACCATGAAATACAGTTAGTCAAATTCTTTTTGTTGGTATTGATATGGATCAATATATTATCTGAAATCGTCCTAGTCAAAAAACGTGTGCGGAAGTAGTATACTGCTAATATCTTATAATGCTTTGTTTAATTTTATTTTATAATTGCTGTATGGAACTCCCTGGTTAGCGTAGTTGATAGTGTGCGTGGCTAGCAGTCAAGGGAATGTGTGTTCAATTCCCCATCTGTCGGATTTTAAAAATCTAAAAATGCAGGACTGGAAACCCATTCGGTTGAACAATTGTTTGACAAACAATTCTCGTGAAAAATAATCTGTCAAGAAATCTTTGTGGAGATAAATGCTCCACTCTGGGAGCGAACATGGCTTAAAAAAGAAAAAAATATGGAATAATTTTTAATGGAAAGATTTTTTCCTATTTGGTGTCTGAATTTGTGATGTATAGTAATGATGGCATCTTGAAACTGCAGCTGTAATAATCTTAAATGTAATAGAAGTTATAAGAAATGTCAATCCTGGTTGTGAATTGGTAACCATTAATTGGCATCTTCTGGTACGATAAAAAAAACCTAGCATCAAAACTTGCAGAATGGGTGTCAGCCTCTCAAAAGAAAATCGTTGAGTATGCTGTAAAGTTGCAGCACTAGCACCCAGAGAATGTTGTTTATGGCAAAACGCAGTAATTAGCTCGAAACTGAATCTACAGTTATGTGTATTAATTTAATGTAAATAAATAAATTGCTTTCTGTTGTATGTTTATGGTCCATCAAATAATGTGATCAAACTAATGTGACATCAAACCTCTATGGCTTCTATGGTATTGATTCTACACATATGTAGAATAAAGAAACAATATCTTTTTGTCCAATTATCAAAAATCTAGACCAGAACTTTTCAAATTGTATTCTGTAAAAAAATTAGGAAGAAAAGATAATTCCATATTCTTTGAAGAAAAATATTTTGAAAACTTTATGTTTTATATGGCAAATTCTAAAAATACATTCTACTATTAATACTTTTGTTATTCCGTGCACTACCTGCAACTATTTATCACAATTATTGCTTCTTAAAAAAAAAATCTTTACAGGGGTGGCACCCTTTACTTAAAAATCCTAGCCGCCGGTTTAATTGTTATTCTATCATTTTGTGAGAATAACAATGATTTTTATTTTGTTTTCTGTCTATAAATCATACATTTTTTTTAGTTAATATTTAATATTTTAACTTTCAGAAGTGGAGCCGTTCAACCCTAATTGTATGGACTTGCATGTCGGTAGTTGTTTGTTCATGTGAAGTAGTACAATAATTTATTAATACTAAAGCTATTGTAGTCAAAGCTAATACCTAAATAGACAATACATAGGTGTATCATGCGGTCTAATCTCATGATATTAATCATTTATGTCATGGTAAAGGTAACTAATATTAATATGGCAATAATAAAGCAGAAAATAATTATATTACCATCAAAGTAATTGTTTATGCCTAACAAATATATTCCAATTTCAAAAATACAATTCTTTTAGATTATATTTAGTAGTACAATGGTCCCATAATTTACTTTGATTTTCAAAAACTGCGGGGTCTGTTTTTACAGAAATAATTAAAAGTATACTCGTACTTTCAAATATATAATAATATGTTTTATATAGCATATGCTCTTTGATATCGCACACGTTACTGTTTACGTAAGAATATTATTTTATTTCTGTCTATTCACCAGAAAGGGATCATAGACTTAAAATGCAGTGGATTGTATTTATTCCGATAATTCATTTATTTATTCCAAAGTCAGTGTGATAAAAGCATGATTTTTTCTCTCTTTGGCAGAAAAACAACAAAAACGACAGAATATTAAATTATATATTGCGAGAAAAATATTTTCTTGATTAGACTAACCCAGATAGTGCATTGATTCGACGATATTCCGAAGAAAAGCAACTGAAAGAGCATGGCATAGTTTGCGTATTTTACACGCCACTTTACTTATCCTCGTTTTTTTGGGTATTTACATAATTATATGTATTTTAAATATTTGTAAGAATGCTTTCATGTGTCTTGACATCGGCTTTAGCTTATAGAAGTAATACATATTATTTTTGAATTTCGTATTATAGTCTTTTAGTATAACACACAAATCACACCGCGCTACAGCCACGACTGCTCTGTTATAGACATATATGTATACTCAGTGACGTAGCTACCGAGGAGTAGTTGGAGAAAACTGCTCCAGGCGAACGAATCATGGGAGGGAGAAACCATAGGCGACATTATAATATAGCGCACACTGCAATTGAGAATTATTAGAATATATTGCTAATTAAAATATTTTTTAATGTGTATGTGGCGTCGTCTACATCGTATTAGCTTTACCGTCTATTGTTCCGTGGAATTCCATTGTTGTTTTCTAAGAAAGCAGACATCACAGCTGGGCCGATGTAAACTCGGCAATATAACCAACCTCCGAGAACTTAGCGATTATGAACAAACTATGCACTCAAAAAATATTTACTTACAACAAGCTATTCCAAAAAAATATTGTCCAGTAGTCACATTATATACTAATTATAATAGGTGTCAACAACAGTATTAATTCAACGATTAATGCAAGTTTTACATTCAAATCTGTCGATTATAATAGATAATGTAATAGGATATCTTCTAAGTGCACACAATTCAATATTATCATGATAATAATGGCAATGTAGGTAATAGGTAATCAATGTCGAAGTACAGAGTACGCTGAGTTGTCAACATGATAATAGTCGCAACGGCTTACGATTCGTCCATAAAGCACGTCAACTGATGACTCGAGCTTGTCGATATTCATACAATCATACGGCACCTACTTTGCGTAGTATAGCTTAGTATGGACACGTTGCCGTACTGTATCATCGAGCATTCCCGTTGAATGTCCCAGACGATTCAATTATCACAATTTTTGACGACTGACTTCCAGTGTCGAGTGTTGGCGATCGGCCTACGCGACGGAGTGCGTTTCCGTGGAAGTATTATATATTTTAATGCGATAACTACATAATATCAAAAGTACAAAAAGAAAATGTTTAACTTTATGAATATTTGTACCTTATTATTGTTCGTCCCTATCTTTTTCGGTGAGTACAAACATACACAATTATAATTTCTATTTTTTTTGCATATAGATATATTTCATTTCGCAAATAATTGAACTAATAATTTATGTTTTTGCTAACTTATTCTTGCGGTATCTCAATTCCTCCGTACAAAAATATAATCGTTTTGCCGGCATGTAAGAAAAACAAATCCTAATATTTTAATACAACGCATTTGATAGAAGAGAGGGCTTTAACTATCAATAATAATTATTGACTGCTCTACGACATACTGTGTGTTAAATAGCATTAGTAAAAGCAACAAATTATAATTTTGAAATCATTCAATGTGTCTTTTTAAACCATGTTCGCTCCAACAGTGGAGCATATGAATTTACATAATGTCTAGATATCCTCTTCGAAAGTGGAGTATAAGGATTCTTCGTAATGTGAAAACATGTGGTGACATATTATTTTTTACGAGAAATGGTTGTCAAACAATTGCTCATCCCGATGGACATCCAGTCCTGTATTTTTACTGTGGGAATTGAATCCCCATTCTCCGGATGCGAAACACGCACGCTTACCCTCTCTGCACATCTAAATCTATTTTCGTAATTTATTGAAAATGACCAGAACCGGTTTATAAGATTTTTTTATTGAAATTGATACAACATTTTATTCACACACCGTTTATATAATTATGATTACTTTATTCCAAGACTAACCTTATTCTCACAAATGATGTAGTCATAAAATATTGTATTATTATTAAACCACACCGAATTGGAGTTCTGCTAAATTGCATAGTGATTGCCAATTCTGTAAATAAATTTAATTATCAGTCTTAACTGTTAAAATCCACAACTGATAAATTTACCTCATGTAAAATTATACAATGATAATTGTAATGGATCTTATTAGCTCTGTGTATGAGAAGAGATAAATTTGACCTCTGAAGATAACTCGTGAGATAACAAATAAAATTGAATCGTTTCGTTTTGAAACAAGCATACTACTTACAATACTGATGTTATAGTAAAAAGATTCCTCGCATATTCTGGAAGTTTATGCATCGAAATGTTTATCCATTCATTGGAATTGAAAACAATTTAGTCGGCACAACATATCGTATTACTATACACTAAATTGCAAAATGATACCGTATTAATTGCTTCATTGATTCTGCTCATAGCTTATCCTATATATTATTTAATTGTTAAGCTTACATCAATCGATATATGCATAAATTGTATGAAGATTGTGTTGACATTTTGAATCATATTAAGCCATTCGTTAATCTCAATGCTCTCAAGAATGAAGCCTACGATGAGTTTGAGATGTCGAAGTAGAAAAACATCAACGCAGTGACAGAAAGATTTTCACGAGTAATTAATAATCTACGAATTTGTTTTTTTATTTAAAATAATATTTTTGTTCATTTAGATAGCAGTGTAAACATGGATAGTATACATGTAGAATTAAATTATAGATTGATTGACGACTAACGAATAAGATTTGAGTGAATATTTTCAGAGTTGTTTTCTTGCATTATCTACGTAATTGTGGATCGATCGATAGCGAGAAATAGACGTCAAATAACGAAGAAACGACCAAATGTGTTACATGCATCAGAGTAAGTGGATCGTGATTCATATCTGGCATACATTTCTCGACTATTTATCGCAAACCATCGATCCACGGTAGGCATTTAGATGCTGGGAGGATAGATAACAACGCACTTAATTTACATTATTTGCATTTATCTATAACAATATATTGTTTTCTTGTAGGTATTTTAAGTGAAATGGCACCGGGTAAGTAAGCTGAAAACAATTAGGTAGGTAATATGATAACGATGCGTGAAAAATAGCTTCACAGAATTAACCAATGAACTTCAGAAAACAATGAATGCGCACCTACTTAAGTATATTATAGGATACAAAATATTTAGTTTGCGTATTTAACATTAGCGCGGCACTGCTGGTATCCAAACTAGAAAAATAATGCTATCTTCGTAACTATAGATTCACCGTTTTTATAATTATTATCCAATACTATTTGGTACTTGCTACTCCGAATTTTACTGGCTTATTCTAATTTATATATATATTATAGGAATTAATGATTGCAATTGTTAAGTCAAACTATTTATTAATGAATTGTGCCATTTAAAGACATATTAATATTATTTATTTGCAACATTCATTGTTAAATTATTGAATGATCCAAATACTTAAATACTAAATGTCTTAGCATACAAATAGAAAATAGCTAAAAGAAAAGGAAGGACGCAATTACTTAATCTGCGTAAGTACATAAGATTATAAATTCAAAGTTCCATGTGTGGTTTATCTCATAATTTCATATAAAACTTTTTTGAAGAAGTAAAAAAATATTTTGTGCATGAGATAATTTCTACACGATAAGTAGGCTGGGTTCTAATAATAAATTTAAGAAAAATAATACGTTTCCGAAGAAAACAGTTATCCTCATCTCATGAAACTGAGAATGACTATGATGATGTGAGATCTCGTTTTTAAACCTGTCGCCATATCAATACAGGGGCTCACCACCAATGTCGGAGAGTTTCAACATAATTTATCGGATTTATAAAACTGTCGCATGTAGAAACTACTAAAATATTCACGTTTAAGAGCATGTTACATTTTTCATTTATTCGTTTCTTTTTAAGAGCATGCGTTCCTAATCATCAATGAAGTTGTTTGATATTATATAGTGCATAAATATCCAAAATAATGAACGTGTTTGTTTTTTATAATAATGAGTTTCATATACAATTTTTATAGATATAAAACGATTTAAAAAAAAATCATGGCATACGGAGAAAATCATTGAAATGCCTACTCTGTGATTACTGATAATCTGATAGGTACCTACTACCTATTCACTCAACGTTTATACTTTTTAATTTATAACAACATCGCAATTTGAAATACTGGGTGAAAAAAATTGAGCGGACACTTTTTGTTTAATAGTAGACCATTTAACGATTATAATTCAAATTCTGAATTATTTAAAACTGGTAAACTTCCATATGTGAGATCACTGT
>JAGVSQ010015220.1:0-10254 GCA_022683975.1 Rhyacophila evoluta
TATATATATATATCTAATTTAAGTACGAGTATAAATGCAACTATGATTTTTCAGCATGATCTATAAGAATACTTCCCCATTAAAAATACACAATCAAATATTTAATTTGGTCTCAATATAAAAGCAATAATTATCACATCAAAACTTCACAGTTATATATAAATGAATCGATAAGATAAATAAAGGGGCACTAATCAATAATATTTTAACTTCCATCCTATTTTTATTATTATTTAAATGAGTAGTTTAAACGATGAAACCTCCCATTATTGGCGCCATTTTTTTGAATGTCAAATTTGGAATACAATTTTCACGTAAATATAAAAAATAAAATGACATCAACCAAGTGACTTTCAAAAAACTTGTTTAAGGAAAAAATCGGATTACTAAAAAAAAAATTCATGAATATTTGTAGCAAATTAAATATTGAAGTTTTATTTTTTTTATTTTATCAGTGCGTTAGTGATTTAAATTAGTATCATACAGGTATGAGTAAATTCAAAAATTTTATAAATCATTTTTTCATTTAAATAAAAACACAATTGAATTAACATCACTACCATGGCCAAGAAAGACGCAGCCATATTTCAAAACATCAATTAAAATTAAAAACATTTTTTTTATTATTATTTGTTAACAATCGACAAAATTTATTATTTAAGCAAATTAGACGGATATTTTGCAAAAGTGATAATTATTACGTAAGTATCTACAAAAAAAATGCCGAGTTTTATGGTGGTACATTAATACGTTTAAATCGTTTATTTACAAAAAATGACTATTCCATTATTTGTAACCGGATTATTTTGTATTTATTTCTAAATATAGTGATAAATAATGAATATAAAATATTTTAATTTGTTTATATTACATATTACACGCCTTCAAATTATTTTAATGTATCACAATTTTTGTTTATTAATTTTGATTATCAATAAATCATTGCCAGGTGGGAAGAAATAATATTATTCAAAAATGGAACACTTTTCATATTGAAGATAACTGGATCTGTCGGCGGTAAATCAATTCACTAAACTTCACATTAGTTGAAAAGTCAAATAAGGAATAATTTAAATATTTATGTATGTGTGTAATAAAGATGATATTATTACATTCGAATTCAGTCGGACGATGTTCGTGGTGGAGTGCGCGTCGCGATTGACTGACTGACAGGCGTACTTGCAATCAAATTACAGGAGCTCATTCAACACGGTCCGCCGTTGCGGGCGACATTCGGTGACTGTAGAAAAATGCGGGAATGTTTTTTATGTATTTCTAATTGCAATCACACGGTGGTTGAAAAAGTACGTAACAATAATTATTTTAGTAATTTAATAAAAAAAATATCCCTCGAAAAGTAAAAAGTTTCTTATTTTGTATTATATTTTCGAAAATACAATGTTACATTTAAATAAAAATAATGAACTTCGATGATATCAAAGACATCAAAAATTTAATTTATAAATTATGAAAACAACATATGTCTGATATCAGAATAAATAATTTTATCGAGATGTAAATAAACTATTACAGTAAGAAATGAAGAACAATATTATAGAAAGTAGCACATACATAAACATTATTATGCCATGTTCGCTCTCAAAGTAGAGCATACGGATCTACACAGTGCGAAGACGTCTTGACAGATTATCTTTTCACGAGAATTGTTTTTCAGACAATTACTCAACCCAATGGGCACCCAGGACTGCATTTTTGATTTTTTTAAATCCGATAGATGGGAAATCGAACCCGCATTCTCCGGGTTGATAAGTGCGCACGCTACCAACTACGCTACTGGGGAGAGAATATTTGTATCATCGCCAATATTGCAGGAACATGTAACTTGATTTGTTGGTTTAAGTTACTTTGCAAAGTATGATTTTATTTTTGTAATTTCTCTTACCATTGGCACATGTTTTGACTAGCATTTTTATTTATAAAACGTGTACAAATTGTGTGTTAATGCCAAAATGTGCCAATAATACAATAGATTGCAAAAAATTAAACTAAACTTTACAAAGCGAGTTAAACCAACAAATCAAGTTACGTGTTCCCACAATATTGGCGACGAAATTGGCGAGTAGAGAAAATGGAGCATATCGATCTTAACAAAGTGAAATCATCCACTCCGAAGGTGGAATATATGGATCATCGCAAAATGAAACTATTTTTCACGAGCACTGTTTTTCAATCCAATATTCATCCAGTCTTGCATTTTTGAAGTTTCGGAATATAAAAATAATTCACTAATACACGCACATAGTTGTCAGCGTTATTTCTAAATTTATTGAGTTTACATATTTCGAAAAAAAATCACGAGAATTGGTTGTTGGCCATTTGCTCAAACTATCGGACATCCAATCCTGCATCTATATTTTTAAATTATAAAGAAGGTGTGGTTTTCGAACTCGCAATCTGGTACTATAGCCCCAATGCATAAAACTAATTGCACGAGGTTACACTAAATGTGAATATATTCATAGTGTAATTTAATATTTAGATCTGTAGGAAATCTTTTAAAAATTTCACAATATTACAACATAATAAAATCAATTTCGCTTATTTATGTCGTTCGAATAAATCACATTTTTTGCAAGTAGCCTGTAGTTGTAAAAAATTCAAGTGAAAATAATCACAATTTCACCACACAACTTATTTTTCTTCTATTATAATTATGATTAGGAGACACAGGACAGCAAATGATAATATTTTATCCAAAATATACATAATATAACGTATGATATATTGCTATGAAAAATCTATGAAGGCTTCATATGAAAACCAATATGTGTAAGCCGTATCCACTTCACAATTATTTGATGTCATAGTTTCACACTATTGTGTTAACATATGACTAATTTATCAAATAGAATTATAAAAAGTCTACTATGTTTTTGATGATGGCAATACTTTGAAATAACGTCACAATTTACGAAAACACAAAACGAGACATGTTTATTGGGACATTTTTGAAGTCTCGTTACGTCAAATTAGCGATGGGTTGTTTTTTTTTATCTCCATGGTTACGGAATTGAAATGATTTCACATTACACCACTGCATACAGATCTGGTATCCTCGCACATCTCGAGATTCGTACTCAATCAACGAAAGTACTACTAATTGATACAAATTTAGAGCACCAGCTCCTGCCAGTACCGGAAAACGGCAAATGATGCGTAACTTTGATTTAACTTAGTAGCATGCATTCACGAATAGAATTATTATGTAACGCACTAACGGCATGTACTAAAATTCGTATAACCAACTAATAACGTAATAAACATTTCCATATAATCATTGATTGAACATTAATAAAGTTTAACGACAAATATCGAATATGAAGAAGAAAAATTGATATTACACAGATAAAAGTTTTGAATGAGAAAACAATGTCATGGAACACACTAGACGGCGTTTATAACATTATGCAAATTACTAAGAATCCGTAAGAAGAAATTCGGCTTACAGTGGAATTTCCAATGACGCAAGAATAAGAAATAATCACATGCAATCTTTTCTTTGAGGTGGGTAGTTCCATCACATATATCCTGAATATGTAGGAAGATTCATTTTAAAAATACAACTGCCAAATTTATTAATGAAGCACTATTTTTAAATTTGAGACGGTACATAAGAGGTATTCACGTAATAAGCGACCACAAAACACAACATAGTCAAAGGTCATAGATTGAGAATTACATGGGAAAATACTAAGCACAATGAATACATCATAAAACCTTTCGTGTCCTTATGATAATGTATAGGATGGCATGACATTTGGAATTAAAAATAATTATTGAGATCGCGGAAAAAATGACAGTTTACGTTGTTTCCAATTCCAGTTAAAGACACAAAAATTGTAGGCGTATTGTTAGTGTTCAAGTAAATAAACGCGCGAGCTTGTGAATCTTACAGGTGGTCAATGTCAAACAAACTAAGTTTAAAACCAAAAAGGAAATGCAGGGCATAAATTAGTTGACCGATATGATATGGATATGGTAAGAAAATAACAACATAAATATTATTATATAATGGTGTGAAGCTATTTCAGAAGTGATCTCCCAGTATACCTAATATTTAAAAGCTTTTAATGTTAGGTATCTCCTCGATAGCGTATAGGTCAGCGTGAGCGTCTAGCAATCCAGTAAATGCGGGTTCGATTCCCCATATGTCGGATTGTTTAAATTTCAAAAATCCAGGACTGAACGCCCATTCGATTGAGCAATTGTCTGATAAAAAATTCTCGTAAAAAATAATCTGTCAAGATGTCTTCACATTGCGGAGATCTATATGCTCCATTTCCGGAGTGGGTATCTTCTCACTTTGTAGAACCATATGCTCATAGTTGAAGAAATGGTTATGTGAGGAATTGATGCTTCTTTTTTGTATGACATATCTGACAAATTTAAAAAATGTTAAGAAAATGTCCCCAAGATGTGGCTTTGTTTACTCATATTTATATGTATCGCCACACAATGTATTCGTTGTACACACGAGGAAAACCACACACGTATTAAGATCACGCGCATAACTCAATTTCTCGTTAAAACTTAAAACAAATATCGACATTGTTTTGTTTCTTTCGTCTTATGAAACGTGGTCGAGATGAACTTCAGCTACAGATAAGAAAATCTAGGATTTTATGAAACAGACGTGAAGACGCTCATATTTATATAAAATGGAATCGACAAAAGAGTTACAATACAATGAACTATCTTTATTAAAAGATACATTTTCAAATAATATTAAAAGCAATATCGTAGTATCTGACATATTATATTTGTTCTAAACAAGGCAACCTGTAGAATCTAATTTATATCAATTTTATATAATTGTTTTTAATTTGGACCAATCATAATTAATTGAAACTGGGTACCTTTAATGAAATAAGAAAAGGCTAGACAATTTTCTTCCGATACCAAATCCGTGCTTTACACATATGACATTTTAATAACCTTTGCGCCGAGTTATCAGCGGTGAAAGAGTAAAGGTAATTAATACATGTGGCTTGATCATTGGGTAAACTATGTTAATTATATGGCAACTCCACCAACTATTTTTTGACATTTTGAAAGGCATATTCAGGGAAAAGATACTGGTAATATGTAGAGTGAACACCGTCCAACACAATGAAAAACCACTTTGAGATGTTTCCTCAAGACCACAAACCAATTTTGACTGAGCCGTTTAATCCAGAGCACATAACCAAAACGAGTCTCATCCCTACTGTATAATTTCAACGTAACGGGGAGCTGCTTAAACCTTTAAACTTTCTCATCGTATCGAACACAGCTATTGAATTGTAATTGATTAAAATAATATTACAGTATCAGTACTCAAACGCATAAGTAAAAAGTGAAAATTCCGCCCACACACGCAATTTACGCATGAAGCGATTGTCTCGCGTAATGAATCGGTATCATTTTTGTATAACGTAATAACTGAGTATTAGCTAACAAATGTAATCGAAGAGGATCGACTTGAAAGAACTAGACCGTGATAAGATTTTACGTTGTTGCCAACAAACGGCATACGAATAATAATATAAATCATTTACACAAACAACTTTACAATCAGTGTGTGAAACATTGAAACTAAAATCATTTAAATCTTCAACATTATAGGACCGCATATAGCATCGTTAACAATATTGTATTCGTATATGTGTCAATAGAATAAAACACAAACGTGTTTTATTAAAATGTCAGAAGTTTCCATTATTACTTAATTATGTGAAATATTCATTACAATGAAGATTTTTGTCGAACTGTGAGAATTTTTTGATTAGTATTTATTTACTCATAATGCAACTATTAAAGAGCTATGACATGCATGTATATTGTGTATTGTAATGAGATGTGGAAGGAAAAAGGACGTAACCCACATTGAATAAATTTTACAGGAGGCACAAAAACGTTTATTTAAGGATTTTGAGCCGAAGTTAAAACATTACATAGGCTCAAAACTGGTGTTTTTTTACTCAATATGATATTAATTTAATGAATTATTAAGCAAAACAGTAAAATTGGTTAAATGGCAGCTGTTTTCCCTGGTCGCTTATTTCATAGGCAATTATTTCCTTAAACTTAATAGCTAAATTTAAACATTTATTTGTATTCAGCTTATATCCTTTTGGTAGAGCGTGTATTAAGTTGTATATATTCTGATTTTCGAATAAAAGCTATTTTGAAAAGTTAATGGTTACATCATTTTTCCTTTCCACAGTCAATATAAGTAGTACATAATTTTAGATAAACTTCGCTTGAGACGTAATTATGTTTGCTTTTACCACTGAATAAATTCATTTTATAATAGATCATTAGAAAATAATAAAACATTAAGTTACGAAACAACGTGGATAACTTTCGAGGTGTGGCTAAATGAATACCATACACAAAAACATATGGACTGCAAAGATGACCGTCATTAAACAAATGAAAAAGGACTGAGGTGGTATACATATAATTAAAATTAAATAAGTACAATTCATCGAACACAATGTGCTTCAAATAATTGTATTTAAAAACATTAACAATATATTTCGCAGAGAAAGATAGAGTATGCTGTACAATACAAAGAATTAAACTACAATTCCAGAGTAATCTTTGAATTTATACATGAAAGTGATAGTATATTCGATGATTCTGCTGGTGATGATGTTGATTCGATGATGAACTGTTCTTAAGAAGGAAACAAAGTGAAAATGATTACAAAATAATTCATCATCCAGCCAATACAAATGATTTTAGTTCAACTCGTATGATACAATGGATATTTTACGCTTTATAACAAGGGGGAAATATTACAGCAAAGCTGTCCATTTCAATTGGTCAGATTACCGTATTTTACAAACTTAATCACCCAAGAGTAATTTCTATAGAAACTACGTGTTATACAAAGTAATATTGGTTTGTTAGAAGTTTTGCAAACAAGAATTGGCAGATGTTAGAGTATAGGAAATGAAAACAGAACAAAAGTTTCCGACAATTCGTACAGGAGAAACGCATTAGCGGCTCGCGAGACGCTCAGGGGCGACACCTGGCTTTTATTATGCAAATGTGATCCGCTTGCAAAACGTAAATAATAAGTTGAGCTTTCGGTGTAAGATCTAGTCACGTAAAAATAAATGGCACCAATAAGAGACTAGCATACTATCTACATGTTTTATATGTGGATAATGTCATATTATATACCATGAATATGTAAGTTGAAATTATATACAAGTGTTGCCAAAAATTACATATATCGTCGCCAATATTGTAGGAGCACGTATCTTGATTATTTGATTTAAGTCACTTTTTAAAGTAAAGTATATATTGAGGATGTTTGATGGATGTCGATTTTAAGCTGAAAGGGCTAGGCTTAAAATTACATCTGCCAGATTTTAAAAAATCCGTTATAAATGAGTTTAACTGTAAATTTTTTACTTATTTGCTGATAATAATATATACAATCAGTAAATAAGTTAGGTT
The DNA here is from genome assembly GCA_022683975.1 of Rhyacophila evoluta. Lineage (NCBI taxonomy): Eukaryota > Metazoa > Arthropoda > Insecta > Trichoptera > Rhyacophilidae > Rhyacophila > Rhyacophila evoluta. The sequence continues at coordinate 7,474 of JAGVSQ010015220.1, forward strand.
TTTGTTTACTATGTTCGTTCCCAAGGTGGAGCGTATGGCTCTACAGAGTGTGAAGACATGACTTGACAGATTAATTTTTACGAGAATTCGTTGACGGACAGCTACTCATCCCAATACGAGTCCAGTTCTGCATTTTCGGATTTAAAAAAATCCATCTATCACGCATTACGAGGCGCTACGGTCTTCTACGTCAGAGGTTTTCAAACTTTAGCGGTACCCTTAGAATGGTTTGAATACTTAGGAAAAGAAGTAAAAACAGTTGAAAAACTTTTCTTGATTATTGCCGCGGCACGCCTGGTATACGCTCGCGGCACCAAGTTTAAGAACCTAGGCTCTACGTTACTGGGGGCTAAGTTCCAGTTGGTTAATTAAGGTATCTCGTGGATGATAGAATACTCACGATAATTATATGAATAATAAAGACACGAGTCCATTTGAAATAGACGGAGTTATACCGCTTGGACTTTTGAATATATTTATTTATATGAGATAAGCGTAGTGAAGTTTGCGATAGATCTGCAACAGGAAGATGGCAATTTTGTAACAGTGCCATTAAATGTGATGAAGATTCTTTATTGGCTGAATGATGCGAATCTAATTTTAGGACATATCATTTTGACAGCTATATTTTTATGAAATATTTTCAGTAGTTTTTACTTTGCAAATGAACCTGTGTGCTACAAATTATACGCCCCTACAGATTACATAAAATTATGCAACATGCATTTTGTCTGCAATGAATTTAATTTTAAATTTAAGTAATTAAACCCGAAATTGTAATTATAAATTCACAACGGTCGTTTATAAGGAGAGGTTATATGCTATACTATTAGATATCAGATCTGGAAACAAGGCAACTGCTTAAAAAAAATTTAAATATTAAAATTAAAATAAACTAAAAAAATATTTACATTACTTTGTTTTAAATTAAAACATATTGACAATTTATAGTTTATAGAGGCGACGATTCAGGATGAGGAAGAGGATAGAAGAAGTCAGATACTAGATATACGTTCATAAAGAATACTATAAATACTAAATGGATCGATCTTAGAGGAAGGTCGCTATTCTAGAGTGCCGCGAAAAGATTTATTCAATTTCTGTAACCAAGTAAATTAGATTTATATGGCATATTTTTTAAAGGTTAGTGATATTTTAAAATAATGTTGGAAATTTAAATACTACACGTAATAAAACACCACTGACAAAGTAAAGCTGAGACGCTGGACCTCGCTCGGCCACATATTGCGGATGCCTCAAGAGAGCCTGAACCTGACTTGCCTATTCTTCAACACGACCGACCATTGGCGTCTTGGAAGGACGCTAAATATTATCTATAGAATATATTCGGCCAGATTAGAGGATGCAGGTATGACCTGGGAGGACGTAAGAATAGTGGCAGGCGACAGGGATTCTTGGAGGCGGGACGTGGTGATATGCTCCAATTAGAGAATGGATAATGAAGAAGATGAAAAATAAAACATGTATAAAGTGCTTGTAAAAATACATACTTGCATGTAAATAAATCATTTTTTACCTATTTCTATAATACAAACGAATTAATACTATATTTTCTAACCATTTTCGCTCTCAAAGCGGAGCATATAGATCTATACAGTGTGAAGACGTCTTTTCCGTAAGTGGAATGTATATGGATCACCGCAATATGAATACATTCTTCGACAGATTATTTTTTACCAGAAGTAGTTGTCAGACAATTGCCCGACACAATATGTGTCCAGTCCTACATTATCGGATTTTTTAAAATCTAGCAGATGTGGGAATCGAAGACGCATTCCCGAGTGATAAGCCAGTATATTAACATCTACGCTACCGGAGAGACATTAGTACTATATATTTAGTATAAATAATTCAATTTCAAGTTATACCGTATATTGGCGATGTCCGAGAGCGTCGAAATGTGGACTTCAGTACGATACGTTTTTCTTGCGCCAGCAAAAAAACTCAATCACGTTCACCCTTATCCTGAAACAAGAAGATAAGAAATATGAATAATATTACATAAATAATATGAAATAAGCAAATCACAGTAGTTCACTGTCAACTTAGAAGGTTTCACAAATTACTTTGACCTTTGACATGATAGGAGTATACTGTCACACCGACCGATCGATCTTACTCGTTTCTAACTTTGTGTGACACAATCACGAGTCGGTTGGATAAACATGGTGATTTATTTGAATAGTTACATTTATTGTAATGTAAATTAGCGTTGATTCAATTACTATCAATGATTGACGGCCACCAATAATAAATTGATGCATTTACACTTTGCATGATTAAGATCAAGGTGTATAGTTATTTATTTTAATGGCACGTGGAAAAAGTGCAAAGCTAATATATTATTTTGTTTATGCGTAGTCCATCATATACAAATATGTCTAATTTCGTTATTGTTTTAGTACATCTAAACGTGATGCTCCATTTAATGAATTTCTCGATTTACTAACTTTATAATGGTGGGAGACATTCTTGAACGGACGTAACGTAAGAACTCTTTCATACGTTTTGCTTTTATTTCTCGTTCATTTCACGCTTGCGGTCGATATTTAAGATTTTATTACGCCACGAGTCAAAAACGAAAAATGCTGAACGTTTTATAAATAGGTTAAAGTAAATGATACTAAACTATGAACTCTATTTTGTCCAATATCATTCATGATACATGAATATATAAATTAAATTTATGCATACGCACTTTATTGAGTACTAGCTGATCAGTACCCGGCGTTGCCCGGGTCCCTTTTTGTTTCGAACTTG
>JAGVSQ010015221.1:0-10253 GCA_022683975.1 Rhyacophila evoluta
ATCACGCTTCGTGGATATTCGATAGACTGATCCCACCTGAAGCGACGTAATGACTTAAATATTTTGATATTAACCATTCAATAAAAACAGGGATAAAAACCCATAAAACGTTCGGTTTTATTGATACATTCGCATTGTTCCAACAAAACCCAAGAAAAATAAATAAATTTGGTCGACATGAAAGATTCATTTAAATATTTGTATTTAAATTCGAATATTTCATTCATACCTTTGAGTTTTTCTGTGAGTCTAAACATTCTTTGTGCATCTTTGTATGTATTATAATTATTTTAATATGAAATTCGTTACTGAATTTGACTGCATTTGTTTTTTTTTTATATCTTAAAGCCATTATGTGTAGTATAATCTTTAAATAACTGCACTAACTTTTTTATAAATACTTTTTTATGATAGATTAATTAATAAAATTTTCAATATTTTAGTAAACGTTTGAACATCAATTATATTTCGATAACCGTATTGACATAGGTTTCTGAACCTAATTGCCACCTACAAATAATGATATTTGTTAATTGTGTGTAGGCACCGTAGTTTATGATATGGATTTAGTAGTATTAGGTAGTTTGCGAGTTTCCAGATAAGAAAAGGCTTAATTTAGCGAATAAATGTAGCTTAGAGGCAAGGCAACATGTATCTAAGCGTACAGATGAAAAGGATGATTGTCGTTTGAATTCATGGCACGTAAGCGTAGATGATGGTTCTACACACAAAGGTATATGAAATTCGATAGTAGATAAGTTTTATATCCACACTTTGAGTTGAAAAGATATAGATTTCTCATCAATTTTTTATATAATGAAGGCTTTTTTACTACTCGTTCTACTGTATTTTATATCGATTTCGATATGTACATACTTTGGAAGATTGTACACATTATATACCCATTTCTTTGAAGTGATAAATAATCATATTTTCATATTATCATATTAGTCATATTATAATCATATTATAATACTAGTCATTATTGTTTAACTATCGTATTAACAACCTCAACAACTATTAAAGTAAGTGGTAAATCATTCAATACGGTCATATTAATTGTATTTCCTTATAAGCAGTGATATAGTGGGATAATATTTACATTATTTTATTTACTTAATTTCATTTCATTCTGCCAAGAATTTTTTGATATATTTTTTACATAGGATACACGAAATAAAATCTGTCTAAAATATTCAATCGCAATGAGCATGTTGATATTTATAAAGTAAAAACGCATTTTAGAAGGTCTATTCAATTGTAACAAACATAAGTAGTTCAAATATATTAAAATAAAACAAATTTCAGTAATATTTCAAATTAAACTAAAATAATTAATATTTTTTTTTATAACATCCCGTTTCGAGTATGGAGCATATGGAGCTTTATAAACTAAAGAACGCAGCTGTGCGATAAGAGCCTGTGACCACCGAAATCCTGACACCCGCGCTTAACAGTCGATCACAGAGGCGAGTTCAATATTGACATATCACGTTGTTTAATGAGCTATATGTATATATATCTTCAGATTGGGGAGATTCATATACTACATATTTAGAGCAGGTATGGTTAAGAATGTATAATTTAATTTTGCTTTGTATTGACTATAAATTTACTGTGATTTGTATTGACATTAAATATCATCACGTTATCTATACAGTGCTTAAATTAGATTTTTATAAATTAAACGATAAATGCGCTTTATTTGAGATTTACAAGTATAAAGTTGAGTGTTATTTTAATTAAATTTTCCAATTTATTTATATTCACTGTGAACATTAAACACCCCATTGTCTTTATACACGAAAATATGGCATCACAAGAAGCAGGAAATGTGGGTTACGTTGGGTCCCACAAAATGAGACAATGGGATGATGAAATATGGGGAATAGAAGGGAAATAGAATTGTTAACAAGCCATTATATGACATGATGGATGCTAACTGACAAAATGGCCATTTTTTATAAAAGAAAATTAATGACATATTTACATTGTATTTTTTTTACTTCTTGTAAGATGTTTTTTTTTTCATGTATATTCGATCTTTAAGTGGAGCATATGATCATCAAATGGTGCCTTCACTTGGCGCTTCACAAGTTATGCTACAACATTTCCACCGAGTATATTTATTCTCTTATTAAATTTAATTCTCTCTACGGTATATGTTTTTCCGGTAGCCAAAATATTGCCGCGCGCGTTTTGAAGCTGAAGATTGTGGGTACGATTTCCACAGTAGATGAAAATTAAAAGATACAGAATTGGTAACTGAAATTGAGATTTTAGTTAAAATCAATACTTTTGAAATAATTTATCAAGAAATATTTTCACATAGCAAAGATCTATATATTTCATTTCTAGAGTAGATATTTTCATTCAGCCTATATCCGTATGCTAAATTTTACAAACGGGCATGTTACTTTTCAAGATTTCAGGATTCAGGACATTTCCTAAGACATTCGCAACATGTTTCATAAACAAATTAAGCGCCACGTATTAGTTAGAAATGGTCAAGGAATGAATAAATTACATCTTTATTAAAAATAAAATCATAAAACCACATGTCCACAGTATTCGCCATAGGTATCTGTTCCCAATTCTCACTATAGAGGAAAGCTCAAAATAACTTTTGTCACTAAACTTTTATCAGTATCAGACATTCCGCATAGAGTTAAAGGTTGAACTCACTATTTTTGTTCAGATAGCGAGTTCACTTTTCGAAATGTAATTTTCTTGCTAGGGCACTTGACTGCAGTTTACAGTAAATATCTCAAATATTCTAGAAAAAAGTCCTTTAATATAAATTAATGTATCATTACGTCTGTAGCTGAGTGGATTAAATCGCAAGCTTTTAAATTAACTGGCATGAGAGGCCGCAGGTTCGAGTGGAGTTGCATAAAAAATAGCACAATATTTATTATAATGGATTATGTTACGTCTGCAATGTAAGACATGGGTGCATTATGAGTCAAGTAATTTATCTAAAGCCAATCAATATATATAGATGGATATATATCTATGGCATTGCAAAATATCATCGAAATGTACGGTAAGCGGAATAAGTTTTAAAAAGTAAAATAGGATATTATAAAATAACTCGTTTTAAGTAGTTCCATTTAGTAAAAAAAATAGAGTAAAAAACATTTTTGTAGGAAATACATTGTTAATTATACCACGAGTGAATATGTTCCATAATAAAAATGTAAGCTTTCTATTTGAAAATAAGATAATTTGAGATTCGCTCCAATCTGTACTAAAATCGACACTGTTTCGACCTCAACATGGTATTATAATTTAATTGACAATACAATTTCTGGTCTTGTATCGAATTGGAAATTTAACTTTGGCTAAACACAATGCTCAAAAATCGAATAAGTTCCGAAATTTCTATATTAATTCACAACGCAACGTGATTTAATTAATTTTAGATTTCATTATTACACGCAACAAAATTTAATATGGCCAATAAAAATAGATTTCTTATAATATGTTAGATGAAAACTCTGCGTGTAGTTAAAGATATTGCCTACAAATTTTATTGATACTTTGTTCAGCGGGTTTCACGCTACATAAAATATTTTATACTTTCCAGTTACATCGCAATAGGCTTGGCAAACTAAAATAGACTGAGTAGAAATATCATATAACTTTAACCATTAATACGAACCTTTTTTTACCACGCATTGGATAAAAAATATCCTTAAAATATTGAATGTATATAAACGGGTTTGAGCAAATCTTATGTTGTATGGTGTGTCTGTACGTAAAATTAAAAAGTATTCCGACAGAACACAGGCAAAAAAAAATTGAAATAATTCTATTTTCAATTTTTTTATGAAAATTATAAAAATTCAAATTTATAAAATGGACGACTTTTTCTCCAATAATATTATCAGTTACACATACAAGATACTCTCTTTACTGAGTAATGTAGTAAAGTTATGTCAATTAAAGATGCTTCACTTGTACGAGGTGTCTTCATAATAAATGTAGAAGAGATAGAATTGGTTTTAGTATCATCTAACTATCAATATACATAATTGTGCATTGTTATGTTAATAATATGATATCACTGTAAATTACTGTTTTTTTAAATTGATTATAATTATTTGTCTCCCGGTTAGCGCAGTTGGTAGCGCGTGCGCCTAGCGATCCGGGGAATGCGGGTTCGATTCCCCATCTGGTTGGATTTTTAAAAATCTGAAAATGCAGGACTGGATACCTATTGGGTTGAGCAATTGTCTGACAAACGGTTCTCGTAAAAAATCCTAAAAAAGTACTCCACTTTTGGAGTTGATTTCTTTACACTGTGTTGATCCATATGCTCGACGTTGGGAGCGAACATGGTATAAGAAAAAAAAAAAATATTACAATATTTCAAAAATGTAAGTGACACTTTAAAAAAGTATTTTTTTAGTCATTACAATCTAAATATGTAGAATATGGATTTCAAAAATATGAATACCTGTGACAAAAATACATGTAATTTCATATGAAAAAAATAATACAAGATAATATTTCGAATTTTTGTTTATACTTATAGTGTATAAGAGTCAACCTACAAGATGTAGGAAAAAGATATATTTACACCACCTACGCGGATTTTCCGAGAAACTGACAAAGTGCGTCGTGTTTTACGACACCATTAAAACATTTCCAATTTTCTGTCCAATAATAATAACGTCTTCAATTGAAAACGGATTTCGAATTAAATTTAATGATACCTATACGTTACGTTAACAATCAATTAAATATACCAGCAAAATCGAGAAGTTATTAATATTTGTGCTACTATATAAATGAAATATTTTTTTCCCATCGGATGCTATAAAATAGTACATGTAAAAAAAAGAAATTGTTCAAAACATATTTTCCAAAAATTTTAAATTTTGTTTTGTAAAAAATATTTGAATTTCGAACATTTTTTTTTTATCAAACTTACATTATATTTTTAAGAAGAGATTTAACAAATAATCGCTTACAAATGCTTGATAACTTTTCATAAATTCGTCATTTTGAGAGCTATAATATATAATCCATCAAAGTAACACATCTTTTAAATATATCGCAATTCAAGAGATATTTTTATAGTATAATAACATGAATAACAGCAATGTGAAACTTTTCATCAAATTTGGGATCTGACAGATTATGACAGATTTTTTCATGAAAATTAACTTTCATCTACACGCTTAACGCATTGGACACTTACTTCGAAGTACAAAAATGACAAACTCTACTTTTGTAATGTGACCAGCTTAATGAATGATTAAAATTTGTAAAAAATGTAAACCTATTTCACCGATATTTTAAACGTATTTTTTATACCGTGGATGCATTTTAATATGAAATATATGAATCTCCACAACATGAAGACTTATTTTTGGGGTATATTTTTATCCCAAAGATCAATAATTATTAACAATCGTTTAGACATTTACACATTGTTGTGTCGTTGCGGGATTTAAGCGTGAATTCCCCGGCAACAAACAATGAATGCTTACCAATTGAACACACAGGCGTTTGAATATTACATTATTTTTAACATACAAATATTGTGTAATACCGTTGTGTTTTCTTTGAAAATAAAAATTCAAAATATCTCTTCTACAATAATTTCCATGTGTATAGACATATTTATATATACACATGTGACATTAATAGCCTATTATCCGAGATTTTCTTATTGCGTTTCCTGGTTGTTTTTTCTCTCTCTGAATTCATAGATTGTATTTGCAACATGTAATACTGACATTAATTTCTGAAATCAAGGATAATGTTGTACATTGTAATGTCGAAACAATAGCTTTTCTCAGTTCTGTTATTGTATTTTTGATAGGCATCTAAATTTAAGAAATGAATATCATTCAACCTAATTAATACAATTATGGAATTAAATTATAAATAAAGTATACCAATCGAAAAACTTCTTAGTTCAGCGTACTCAAATTACTTTTCGTGATTCGGAAAACTTTTGCAGAAGTAAGAATACCGAGGTATACGCAGTAAAGACAGTGTTGCCTCTATAATAATTAGAATATTTATTTTGCTCTTTTCAAAATTCTTATTTATTTAAAAATCAAACTTGAAAATAGTTCTTCAATTATACAAACAACATTTATCAAATAAAAAATGGATAGTTATGCAATATTTAACCGTTAATATTTAAAACTAAAATATTTTGCTTCAAAACCAATATATAAGGTATCAAAAATGTATTTTAATATAAATTTAAAAAATAGCATTGAGTCCAATAGAATATTCAATGAATTTATATCTGATATTTAACAATATTTATATATATATATAAATAGAACAAATTATTTATGTTATTTTTATTTTGTTCGTTTTATTTCATATTATATAAAATTAATTATTAATACAATGATATTATAAATGCTAGCTTTATTGCCTGGCTTTGCTACAAATAGATGATTCTTAATTCAAATTTATTTTATTCATGCTGTTATTGCAAATTTAATTCAATACACATATTATATATATATGTGTATGAGTAAAATATGTTTAGCCTCTTGCTGATCATGGATGACGATATCAAATTTTAATAGAAACAGTTGATTTTTAAATGGCAGTCAAAATGACATCTACTTTGGTAAGCAGATATATGCGTGTATTTTCTTATTTACATTTAAAAATATTTTCTCATATTTTATTATGTAGATGTATCTGATAACGTACTAAATCAAGTATCACTTAAAAATATAATTATATGGTTTGCATATTTTGAACAATTTAGTATTGCTGCTATTTTTAGTAAACCTCCCAGCCACATTTTGGTATTGGCGTTATCTGTAACGAAGAAAGCACACTGGCAACACTTGACTGTTTAATAGTAAGATAACGGTAATGGGTACTGCTTGGAGTTTTCTAAAAATCGGCGCACCCACTCGTCGTGAAAATGAATCCAAAAGCTTTTAATAAAATTAACTCTATGTTTGCCAAAGCAAGTGTTTTGTTTTATTTTTTCGTCCTACATAGATTAATAATTTGTGCAAACAAACTTTGATAAGTAACGTTTGAACGACTGATTTTAACCTGATTTGCAATATAAATATTAACATACGATATAAATATGTTAGTTCTCAATAACACAATAAAAATACACATTCACAAAACATCATAAAGTAAAAGTCGTAACTGTTTTAGCAGTATAAAAAATATTTTTTAGCTTTAAAAAAATATAGCATTTCACGGTGAGTGAGCTTTTTTCAATAAGAATTTATATTGAAAAGGCTTAGCAAGAACACATACCAATAAATTAACGAGAAACTATTTGTAAGCCACTTCTGGAAATTTAAATAGTATTTCACGTGGAGACGTGGCAGTTGGTGGAAGGGAAAGCTGGCGCTGATACTCCCTGATGGAAATTGATTTCAAACACACACTATTTGAAATCAGCAAACTTTAATTTAAAATCTATTTAAGCCTTATCCTGAATCATTGTTTCACTAGTACTTTCCGTTTCCAATCAAACTCTAAGCGTTGTTTAATTTACCTTTTACGCAGTGTATGTCCCACAAAATAGTTTCGAAGTGTGGAAAATTCATAAAATATACCATTTTCTTTAAAATACTATCATTTTTTTAAATTATCTGATGTTTTTTGTTGTTGTACGCCTAAAAAATGAAGAGCCTATTATTTTATGACTTTTTGGATTGGCGAGACATATATTTTTTTACCGAGAAGCGGAAATATCCCCAAAAATATTATTCCGTTAGTAAATAAATGTCGGTTAAATAAAACTTTCACATAATATCCTGAAATAATCGCTGAATTTCCATATAACAAGACCCATAAATCACGTATAAAACTTGCGTAAAAAGTACACAATATACCTCTACCGATCATTTTTTCTCTCATAACATACACAAGTATGGAACATCACTTGAATTCATCTTAATAAAATGCAAGCATTGGTGTCCTACGCGTTGGAAAAACTATCATATATAAAATTAAACATTACGGATTTTAAATCACAACGAGCTGATTGAAATAATGGATCAAAGTATATACTTTATTCAAAATTATGTGACTAATTGAATACAAATACATTTCTATCTGTCAACGATATAATATTTTTTTCTTTGAAGTACAAGTTTATAAAAATGTACAGCGATTTCCTAAAATTCCAAGGAATTCTTACCAAAGTCTATATTGTTATTCGTTTTATTGATTAATGACTTATTTATTTATTAATATTAATACTTGTTTATTAAAAATCAAATAATTATGAATAGTACCACAATATTTTTAAAAGTCGATTTAATAAACATTAGATGCATTTAATTATAGAAAATTTTAGAGCTGAGTTTCGACTGAATTTTTATCATTTATTGCATTCTATATAATTTTCTATTTATTCAAATATAATATTAACTTTAAATATCCTCTTCTCATAAATTGTTTAATCAAAATTAAAAGCTACATACGAACATTCTTCAAATTGTCATGAGTATTTTAGTAGCTTCCTCAAACCTTTGTTAGATTATTCTAGAGTATGCAAAATTACTATTATTCTTATGGAGCTCTTTTCAACAGATATATGGATATATTTTAAGAGGACATAATCATAAAAAAATTCTACATTTTATAAAAGATTTGACCGTCATACATGATATAGCAGGTCCAGTAACATAGTGAAATATACTGAATCCAAAAGTATTCTTTACAAAAAAAAAAGTAGCACGCCACTTTATTGGCTCTATAATTTATCGCCAGTTCTCAGTGAGGCTTTTTGGTTAGTATTTTCGCACCCTTTACAACATCGTATCAACTTCTCATCATATTTTTAGATGTAATCACTGTGGAATTATTAACTTTCTGCAATCTTATTTGTAGGAAAAAAATCCTTAGTAACTCTTACTGCCCTCGATGGATAGTAAGTGACCTGTACTTTTATTTTACTTCTCAAATTTATACTGATTGCAAGGTCTTTATATTTAAATAAAAATATTGATTAAAATCAACAGAAATCTTGTTTTAGTATTAAGTCTAGGACCGGCGTGTACACCTGTATATCGAATTACGTTGATATGTGTGTAATGATAGCGTCCATCACTTATATAAATGATGTCATTGCGTCTCAGAAGAGAAGAGAGGGAGTATTGAAAGCGATTACATAAGTCAGTAAAGGATAATCACCTGGACATGTCGCTTCTTTTGTTTCTTTTTTATTTTTGCATTTTTGCACTTATTTTATAGTATTTGACTTTTAATTCATGGTTGTTATAGCCAATTAAAATAATTGACTTTTTGATACTCAGGAGGTATTACCGTAGCCAAAAGAATAGTATGGTAAGGGCTAAAAGATATTACTAAAACAATCTACGGACGCATAAAACACATCACGAATGATATATCAACGTTGAATCATTATAGATTTTTATTTACTATATCAATTTCTTTTCATATGGTTTTGATTATTTTTTCTACTATGCCCGTTCCAAAATTAAAACATATGGATTAACATGATGTAAAAATAGTCACTTCAAAAATGCATAACGAATACACGTGAAAACATGTCATTGCAGACTTCTTCACAAAAATTGATGTTGAACCAATTATTTCAATTATTGGCAAAATATATGCTTCGAATAAGTATCACTTTATTTTGACAGTTCTATAAACTGGGCAGTTCGCAGTAAGTAAAATATGATTCAAAATAGGAACTAACCGGGCTTGATAACGATTTGTAGCCTAAAAAATTATGTAAACAATAAACAATTTTATTCAGTAAAAATTATTTTTAATTAAATATTTGTGATTTTACTCCAACACTTTTACAAATTATATCATTAGTTTCTTAGTAATCATATATTTTGTAACAAAGATTGTTATCAGTGAAGCTAGAAGACTCGCTTTGAAGAAGCTGTTTGCTACTTGACTATTATTTAATTACCTTCAAAAAACCTAACACAAACCTATAATCTAATGTTGCAGCAAGTGCGATAAAAAAAATAAACAATGTTATAAAAACAGTTATGAAGGTTTTTCTTTTAAATTCTAACAAAAAATAGGTCATTTCCAACGAATTTCGATTATATCAATGGACGTTGAATTTTTTTTGTTGAAATTGATTCAAGCTCTTACGTGTTCCAATTTTAAATATTCATTTCTCTCATTTGTTTTTTTTTATCAAAACCCGTTATGAAGCAACCGAAAACAACAAAAATTATTTTCGTATTTTTTACTTTCTATTTACGATAGTAATGAAAGTATTGATTTCGTGCACGGAA
>JAGVSQ010015223.1:0-10252 GCA_022683975.1 Rhyacophila evoluta
CTCCACAATGTGAAGACGTCTTGACAGATTTTTTTCACGAGAATTGTTTGTCAGATAATTACTCAATCCAATGGGCAACAGCCCGCATTCCCCGGATCGTTTTTTTAATGTGGTAATTTATTGGATATTTAGTTTTTACATTTAGAAAAGTAAAAAAATATTGTGATAAATAATTTTACAAATTAAAACTATCGGATTTGAATCAGAAATCTCTGATATTGAAAAAGCTTTTACTTTTCGATAAAGGAAAGGAACAATACAAAGTAGATTCGTCAATCCATTGTGGTTGATAAAGCGTTTTTACAAAATGTCGTTTAAGCCATTTTAGACTAATGAATGTAATGTGTGAAATAAATCGAATGTTAGTGAAAGTGTGAGAGTGAGATGACAATAGCCCATGCTTTTGCCATGACAGTTTTTTTTAAATTCGAGAATATAATGAAGAAAAATTTCGCAGAAATGACGCATTGGTATCGTATGAGCTATCGGTGTGTGGACATCTAGGTTTAATGTGAAAAATAACGATTTTCACATTCGGATGATAAATGCCAGCCGATTTATTCATCCCATTTAGTGAGACTTACTTTCTTAGAACGGTCGTAAATAAAAGGTATCATAGATTTATATCAGACCGCGAAAACCTTTCTGAAACTGATGACAAACTGGATTTAATTTATTTTCATCATCATCAGCCTGAAACAAGATATTGGCACTGACAAAAATGAATATCTCCCGAGAAACCTTTCTGAAGCTTTGAATTAATTTTCAAAAATATATTTTTTAAATGAAGTAGCTTTCATGCTATACTCTCCCCGGTAGCGTAGTTGGCAGCGTGCGCGCCTAGCGATCCGGAGAATGCGGGTTCGATTCTCCCGTCGGATTTTAAAAATCCGAAAAATGCAGAACAGGATGCCCATTGGATTGAGTAATTATCTGACAAGGAATTCTCGTGAAAAATGATCTGTCAAGACGTCTTCACATTGCGGAGATACATATATTTCTCTTTCGGGGTAGATATCTTCATATTGTGTAGACCTATATGCTCCATGTTGGGAGCGAACAAGGTATAAAAAAATGCTTTTAACCACTCGTACACGTGAAAGTTTCTGAGTAATTTGTTTAATACCATATAGATAGCTATATTATGAAATAATAAAATTATAGAGTAAAAACTATCGAGTTAATTAAAAAAAGTTTTGTTTTTAAATAATCGCTGTGGATATTCAATAAACAAATTCTATAAAGATGCACTGTGTGTATTTAGTATAATAATATGAAGTTATAATTATATAATCTTTTATATTATTTCGATGCATTTCCTACAATTTAAATATATTTATGTACTTTGTTAAAAAACTCCTGATACTTTCAATAAAATCAGTGTTAGTTAATTATTTAAATAAACTAAAAAATGAAAAAAAAAAATTGAAATTTTTACTCACTTGGCTGGAAATTAAACTATTTTTACAATAACGCTTTCGTTGTGCTCAATGGTAAGTCTTGGAATCAAACTCATAATATCTAGCATAAAAGTACGCATGCTAACTTCTTAGCCACCAGAAAGAAAGTTGGCATGAAACATATAGATCTTAAGTTTCCGAAAGCGGAGCATATAGATTTACACAGTGCGAAGATGTCCGTTCCAAAAGAGTATGTAAATCTTTGACATATTAGCTTTCAGGTGAATTAATTGTCAGAGAATTTTTTAATCCAATGGTTTTGTCGTGTATTTTTAGATTTTAAAATATCCAGAAGATGGGGGTATTGAATACGAATTAGTCGGATACGAGGCGCACATAGTAACTTATTGGCTATCGGGGAGATGAAACTTTTAGTACGTATTTAACTCTTATTGCCTGGTGGTGGGAAGTAAGTGGCCAGTACTTTATGTTATTTCTCCATATACACCGATTGCAAGTTTTTCATACTTATGCACTTTTCATAAAAACTCATATAATTTCAATGATGTTATTACGAAATAAAAATAATGAGGAATATCAATAGATATAATTATTTCGTATTAAATCTAGGACCAGCACGTACGTGTGTGCATCAAATGATATTGATATGTGTGTAACGGTAGCGTCCATAGCTTATATGAGTGATGTCATACGTCTCAGAGGACATGAAAAGGTGTATTTACAGCAGTTAGATCAGTCAGGAAATGATATCCGCTTCGTAATGTCGTCTCGCAGATTTTTAAATTAAAATACGTTTTTATTGGACACTCGGGAGGCAGCACCGTAGCTTTTGAGACACTAGGCGAGAGTTAAATACTCAATAAACTTAAGAAAAATTAATTTATAATTTATTAAATAAATCGTCAAAGCAAAGTGATTTATACGCCTCACATATCTTAGAGAGGAAATGTGTATTATAATAAAAAAGCTCGCTGATTAAGCTTAGTTCAAACAGCTTTTTAAGCATTCGAATGTACACCGCATATTAACCGAAATATATTTTTGTGAAATACTAATAAATGTGTATAGTGTGTATATATACTTTAAAGTGATTCTCATAATCGGTATCATTTTACTAATGGCATCCAAAGTACAAATTAATTTCAGAATATTAAGAGCAATTAAGCGATGGCCAGTGTATGTAAGCACTCGAATAGAATACATTTAAATCTAATTTGATATTATTACCATGTTGCTGATAATTATTGCTGCTAATATTTTCAGTAATAGAAGAGACAATGGTCGCAACTGATAATATTATATTTTTCAACAACACTTGATTTCCCCTCCACCACTCACCACGTTTCCACACCCGTTATGCGGGAGTATACCGTATAACGAACGTGATGAGATCTTCATAAGTGCCAGAAGTGTCACAGGAGAAGCTTCCCAAGACCTTGGTTGGCGTGCACCAGAGTGTGCGTGATTCCTATTCTAACTAATTATACCCTGTTGATATGAAGCCTTGTCGAGAAGAGACCTTACGTTACGACCTTACGTTCGCCGTACGATTTTTGATAAGAAATAACCACATACATATATAACTTAGTTAATTGAGTAAATAATTAAAAGACAGATTTGATCATCATTATAGCCACCTTTTCAACAAGCTCAATGATCAATAAATGCCCATATTTAGGCATCGGTGGCAGTTGTATGAGGATAAAAAGCCTGAGATTCAAGACTGGATTTTTAATGATACGAGCAATTTGCTGATAACCAATCGCTATCGTAAAAAAATTTAAAGAAAAGTTTTATAATGTACGGATCAATTTGTTCCAATTCAAAAAAAAATACACGCAAAACACTTTGTCGATAGCTATTTCAGTTGCTGCTAATTAAGATTTGATAGTTATTTTGGTGATGATGTCACCTCACGTATATGTAATTTACTGAGTGGCGTTTCTACGTGATGACCTTTGGAAGGTAACTGTGGATACATTTGAAACATGTAAATAAATTCGTAAATTGGCCGATAGATAACGTAAATTGGCACGTATTTATAATTGTTACAAGATATTTCGAATCAAATATTTATTTTCTAGATAAGCCATTTTAAAAACAGTTTCAGAAAAAAATATTTGTCTTCTTTATTTATAACAACTTAACTCTAAATATTACTGTTAATTAAAATTTATGTCGACTCACCGATCAGTTGTTTTTATACTGGTGTATTTGTATCTTGGAGAATGGACGCTCATCCAGGGCTTGTAATACAAGGTTGGAGACGGAGACTGTTGGAGGTGAACACCGTGATACTCCATATTATCAAAATCGAGATTTTTTTTTCAAATAAATGCAACAAAATTATTAAATAGCGTGTTTTATAAATTTTTAATTGAAAGCTGTGGAATATTTAAAATGTAAAAAAAACTAACTGATTTATGGGAAACCATTGCACTAAGTGATAATCGGCATTGAAGAAAAATAAGTATATTCTAACACTATTATTATTAAATGCACTAAATAAGAAACGGTAATGTATGATAAATTATAAAATTGAAGAATTTATACTATATTGTTAAACTATTATGTTGTACATATAAATATATTGAAACGTAATTTTAAGTCTTTATATATAACAAATAAACAATAGTATATTTATATTGGAAAAATATTTAATTTATTTTAATTTTTTTGATTTAATTAGATAAATATTATAATAAAATGTTTGTACAGTTGTGAAAGATATTTTTTTTAAATTATAAATTTCACATTATCTTTTATGATGTGGGGTTAGTTATCGATAGGCCACACACAAATAAGACGATGAAAGATAAAAAAAATACATAACATATGTTTGATAAGTACGGTGGCTTAATTGGACAAAAAATGATATTAAAATACTAAATAATAAAATTTTCAAGAAATAGTTTCATATCTTTGAAATTTAGCTTGTAAAAAAGGAAATATAGAAGATTTAACGTTAATATCGTAATACATTGAAATATTCCGAGTATATTGATGTATGGCACTTTTAAAAAATGTATTTATTTTAAATTTTAAACTTCGTTTATTATTATACGTAATACTTTAAAATAAGTTAAACAGTTACCAAATAAAAACAAAAAAAACTTTTTGAGTAATAAAAAAAATCGCGACGGTTACAGATGAACTGCGAACGTTAAAAGAACTAATTTAAAACTGAAATGATGAATGTAAAATGATAATGATTTTTTTATGGTAATTGTAACAATACTAAAGTATAAAATAAATTAAAAAATATTACCATATAAAAAAATTATATATTTTACGCGCAACAAAACATGTAATATGAATACTTTATTTTATACATTTTCATATGGTGTATTGACACTTGAATTTTATAAAAAATTAGATACATATTGATAGTAAAAAATTTAACAAATAAAAAATTATCTAGTATACTAGAAGTAATCTCAACTACGTATTTGAACAAAATCAAATCCATAATATGATTTAGATACTATTTTACTGTAGTGTTGAACCACTTGTTTGAATCGGATTTTTATTACATATATGACATTCATTATTTTTTTATTATTATATCAACGACTATATATAACAAAATGATATCAATTTCTCTCAAAAACTTTTAGTAGATTACACAAACCAAATATTTAATTAGACGCCATGAACAAATGGTAGTAAGAATACGTGAATTATAAATCAGTTGTCCAATGCATAAAGTGCCAAGTTTGGCCAATTTTACTGATGGAATATGTTAAAATAATAGTCCTTTTATTAATATATAACTTGAAATAATTTTAAAACTTATACACATTCAGCTCATCATTATAAATACATTATGATAAAACCAGTTTTCTCAGTAAATAAATATTTTTTTTGTTTTGTTTTGAAAATTTCGCAGTTGTGCGGAGAGACGAATCACCCTTTAATCCACCTCTCGCTAACCGATCTTGATTTTTCTTTCAATATTCCCAATCTGCCTGTCGAGACAAAGCTAGCTGCATTTATTCCATCTCGATATTATTCGCAATAAAAAAGACTAAAAATTCTCAATTTTTACGTATGTACAGTATGTTTGCCTGGAATGTTTACTGTTTTTTTATGTTTCAATGCTGTTCAATAATCTATTGAACTTTGTGGATGACTATTTTGAACACGATTTTACCTGAATTTTAGGCTTTGTTAGCCTTAAATCTCTCCAAAAAGGTGTCTGGTGCTGTTAAATGCAACGATCTTGAAGCCCAATCCATTTGACATTGTAGATAATTTGTTTTGAAAAGTACAAGTTTTTTCAGCTATAATTCTCGTGCGTTGTAGCAATGGCCTGTGGTTATCTGCTACAAAACCTTTTTCTTCAAAATCATTCACTAAACAATACATAGTGAGATTTATAAGCATATTATTTGTGTACAAAATTTAACGTAATTTTCTAGTCGTCACAATAATTGACGATTGACTTTGATAAAATATTTTTTGATTAAAACATGTTGGTTTATCGAATATTTAAAGAAAATATGTCAAAAATGGACTGTCAGAATTTATGTTTACCAAAATGACAACCAAAAAAAGTAGTAAACTTTCCCGTATATTGTTGATGAGAAAATAACACTTAACCAAACTGAACAATTGATGAATTTAATACATCGTCGCCAATATTGCAGGGATACGTAACTCGATTTTTTGTTCAAGTCACTGTCTTTAAGTCTGTTGTGTTATTGGCATAATTTTGCGTTAGTACATTATTTGTACATATTTTATAAAAATACAATTTTAATACAAAAATATGCCATTGATACGTGAGATTGCAAAAAATAAAACTATACTTTGGAAAGTGACTTAAACCAACAAATCAAGTTACGTGTTCCTGCAATTTTGGCGACGATATGAACTTTTAATAATAAACCACAGATATTAGAAATGACTTTATTTTTTGCTGAAGATTAGAAAAAAACAATTAAGATTAGATAATTTGATACACCTAAAATGATTATAGGAATTAATTGACATTTAAGTGGAGAAAAATTAAAAATAAGTAATAATTATAATTTTCTGTAAAAACACAACAATATGCTTTTTAAAATGATCATACAAAAATATTATAGTTGTGGTCACCTCGGTGGTTTATTTTGTAAGCATGCTTTAAAGACAAAAATAATCAGATAAATCGTAGATGTGAAAAAAATGCAGAACTGGATACTCATTATTTATGAATTTTTCTCGCAGACAATTCTTGCAAAAAACAATCTGTTTATAAGAAAAGAAAAATATTTGTAAGCAAATAAATTTTTAATGGATTTTATTAAAATTTTTATTTGTAAATATTCTTTAGCATCTGTGACGAGTACATTTTAAATTACAGACCACGAAACGAAGTCTATTAGCCATAGGTATGTGAAAAAAAAAGTCATGGGGATTCCCCGAATAGCACTTAAGGCGGTAACGCTTGTGTTTGTAATCTGGTTAGTATGAATCGGTCACGACTGGTAGAAACCCTTAAGAAGCACTAATGCACCGACGGGGACAGATTACACGATTATTTGCAAAAGAAAAAAATCGACTTCCTAAACAAAGTTCAGTTGTAATAGAGATGTCCATTTATCAGCGAATTGAAACAGTATTGCTGAGAAACTTCCAGCGAGCCGGTTTTTAAATAAATAGACTGTAGAAAAAAAGAAATAGCCTACACACAACAAATTGTACAGAAGTCACAAAATACGTATAATTAATGATTTTGGGTCAAATTTAAAATATTAAATATACACAGTCTCGAAGTTCACAAAGACTGGTGTTCATTTGCCCGAACTTATATTGATTCAATTAGTTATTTAAGAATATCCAAAAAAATGATGTCGTAGAAGACCTTTTTCCTGATCGCAAATTTGACACTCTTTTATTAATTATAAAAGCTAAATTTAGATAGTAATTTGGTATTTGTAGCTTAAATTCTATTGATAAAACGTGTAGTAAGTGATATACATTGTGATTATCGAGAAGAAGCTATTGAATGAAAAAAAATATGTGGGTTACGTTTGTTTTACTTTATGCAGTCGATATGAAAGCTACGTTTCTTGTTATTATAGTTCAAGTAGTAAGTAGAAGTAAATGTACGCACTTCAGTATCATATGGGTGCTGTAAAAATGTGAATACAAATTCTACAGCTATCAAGCATTAAAGTAAATCAAATGTTCAGAATTTACGAAACCAACTTTTACGAAAAGAAATCTGTCAAGATGAATTATTACATTGCAGTTTTTTATACTTCATTTCTGAACTGGGCGTATTTACAGTGCAGGATATATAATATGTTCTACTTTTGGAACAAAAATGATAAAAAAATAATCGACTTAAAAAAGCAAATTAAACTTCACAATACGATGATAGATTTAAGCGCATACAGTTATTTCACTGCGAACTGTTTTAGAGAGTCATTTCAAATTTTGAGCAACTGGGTTTGTTAATCTTATCATACAAAGCGGCCTAATTAACACAAATTAATATTTTATTGTTATCAAAAAGATGGCATAAAATTTAAGCATGATTGGATATAGCTAAGCAGAATACGTCCAAGCCACAAAATGAAAATTTCCATTTTATTGCGTAAAATGCTTTGAAAACATAAATACTTTAATATGATAAAGACACCCAATCAGAAATATACACCCAGAAGAAGTAATTATAGTTTTTTTTAACCCGCAACAATTTCCAAAAATAATGTCTGCAAAACTTGGTTGTGGCTTAAACATTTTCGGATTCGAATTTTAAATATAGCGTTACTAAATTACAAATAAATTTTTGACCATACCCATTCTAAATTATAAGTATTATCATAATGACATTTTCACATGTTTTTTCAATAAATTAACGTATTTATTAATGTATTATATTGTATCAATATATTGTTTTAAACATATAATATACTAGATATAACCAATTTTAAGGTTTTATGAAGAAATACTGTTATAATATTAACAAAAATCCAATTGAAAAAGACCAAAATTTAAATCAGCACCCATAGAATATTTAATAACTTTTAAAGTAGTAGGTTTTTGAAGAATATAATAATCAGGAAAGATGAAGTATGTGCCATTAAAGTATTTAATTTTCATATTATAGTTTTAATCATACAATGTTGATACTAAATGTTAATTTGTTTCTTTAAAATTCCAGTCACGTTTTTCTCTTGTTTGTTACAATGTAGCTTGGACGTCTTCTGTTTAATCACATATAATTGTTGGACTAAAATATTTTAAGATTTTGTTTCAGCTTCACTAAATAAACTCGAGTACTTTGTAACGTAATTCTTGAGTAGTAAATATTAACTATACAATATGTGTGTGGGACACACTTGTTCATCTAAGAGCTTTGAGATATACATTATTTAAACCTATATTGGGTGAACGAAAAGTGTACCCATTAGTAAGGATTAATAATACATAAAAATAAATATTAAGCCATGTAGATTTAAGAAAGATATTGTAAGTTTTTATAACTAACTACTCCGAAAGATTCACACATGGACGTGCTTATCATGTACGCTGCAAAGTATTATAGATATTGTAATTAGTACACATATACATACACATACATTACAAAGTATTATAATTTATGTTTGCTTTTGATTCGTGAATAATTATTTATACGAAATCATTATACTTGCATTGATTCTGAAGTGTTGAATAATATTAATACGAATGGTGGATAGTATTTGTCAAAACTTGATATTAAATAAGTCATTATTAGAAATTAGTAGCCTCTCAAGCAAATTTGTAATTGCCACTCAAGTTTTAGCTTTTGGAATTTTATGCTTTATTAATTGGATGTTGTAAATGGTAAATAGTAGTTTAATCGTTAAAAGTTTAATGTGATATTTTGAGCTTGTCAAAAAATGAAAAAAAAAAATAAAGCGCTGTATTGGAAGTATTCAAATTTAAAATATTTTATTTTGACAAAAACTTGATGGAATTTTTAAGTAAAACCCATCACTGAAAATATGTTTTTTCAAACATGAGCGAGAAAAAAGCTTTTGATATTTTTTAGAAATAGCATAAAAGTAAATAGAAAAAAAGGTCGGTCATTTATGAGGGGTTTTAATAAAAAGGACTTTTGCGTTGGGGTTGAATAATATCCGTGCATTTTTTTACATTCAAAGGGAACCCTTTCAGACATCCTGTAATGCTATTGGTCAAATGAATGCCTTGCGCTTTAATTGAATATGTGTGGTTTATAATTATTTTGGCTCTTTTAAAAAATAAATAATGCATTCGTTTATATAAAAGCTCTGTGAAGCTTTCGTAGGTTTTATCAATATTTTTCGCCAGCCAAAATAACACGTAAATAAACAATAAAACAAAATGTCTCTTCAGTAGTATAAAAGTTATCGTGCGCGTCTAGATCTAAAAAAATCAGATTTTATTCTCACATCTAACAGATTAAAAAGAACATCGTAAAAGCAACTGGATGCTCATTAGGTTGAGCAGTTATCTGAGAACCAATTCTCGCAAAAATAATCTGCGAATACATGACTTAATACTGTGGATATCAATATAATCAACTTTTGGAGTGGACATATTCACACTGCGTAGATCCATATGCTCATCTTTACGAGCAAGAACGGTGTTAAAGAAAGCAATAAGTTGAAAACTATAATCATGTACTTAATTTCAACAAATATATAACTCTACGAAAGGCAATTTTTTATTGGTGTTATTGGACTTTTAAGAAAACTATTTAATTATATTATAAATAAAATATACTAAAGGTAAGTAATTATAAGATAATATGCAATATGTCTCCCCGGCTAGCGTAGTTGGTAGCGTGCGCGCCTAGCGATCCGGGGAATGCG
>JAGVSQ010015224.1:0-10251 GCA_022683975.1 Rhyacophila evoluta
ATTTAAAATCAATTTCCATCAAGCACCATCAGTCGAAAATATTAATTATATTTAATGAATTTGGATCGAAGTCAAAATATTAAATATACACAGCTCTGAAGCGCTCGACGACTAAAACTGATGCTTTATTTACCCAAATAATATTAATTTGAAAAATATATATATGAAATTGATGTGGTAGTCTTTTATCCAGGTCGTGTTTTCAAAGGTCATCCATTTTTTAAACCTAAAAGCTAAATAATAATTCGAAATTTGGAGTATGCATAATTTTACTAGACACGTACATTACGTTGTATATATTGTGATTATTAAAAAAAATTTGTAAAAACTAAGGCATACGTCCTTTTTCATTTCTACTTTCGATACATATATTCGGGTATTGTGACTTAATTTCAAAGGTTTTCGTATTGTACAAATAAAATAAACGACCGTTTACCGCAAATCAAAATCTGAATATACTGTTAATTTAAATGATGGAATAATGATTGATATTTTTGACTGATGGTGCTTGATGGAAATTGATTTTAAATTCTAAATTATTTAAAACTGGTAAACTTCCATAAGTAATTATGTGAAGATGTTATAATGCATTTGATATTTCAAATCCATATTCAAGTCAGCCAAATTTTTTTTTTTTTTTACCTACCTGACATATAACATGATTAATTTTGTATAGTCTATAAATCACATTATAAACTACTTTTAGTTTAGTAAAATCAACGGGGATTATATATATATACATACCAGCAAATAATCAACAAAAATCTTGTAACGCTAGTGTTCAAATTGCCTCCATAATGTAATTAATGTCTAGATGTTTTATTTTGTGAGGTAAATAGTTGACTTTTTACAACCAAAGTAATGATTAAATAAACAGTAGTTTTAAAATATCATTAGAAGAGTTATTAGAATTGAGAAATTAAATTTTATTACATAACTGATATGTAACTGTATTTTAATAAGACTAGCCTTTTCCGTATATTATTTTTGATTTGTTTCGGTTACCAATAGAAAGAAATGATGCTTATTATTAACTATACATATATCTACGAGTGTGAAAAAACGACTTAAATAGACAGTTGCAACCGAAAGAGTATTGCACTTAACACAAGGTTCGGATTAACAGTCGTTTTAAATATAATGTCATACATTTTAATGAAAAATGTTCATGAATTCGAGCAGTTTTATTTCAACTTTGTTAACAGCTGAGTATTTCAATTGTGACAATATTATCAAAACTCCCTCCAATATCGATTCTAAATTTAACGTATTAAAAAAATGTTTTTTGTACTGCCATTTTGTAGGATCTGCGAATATTATATTTTAATATTTATTTTATTTCGACTTTGGTAACCATATTTTTTTTTTCAAAATATCTTTTTTCAGTAGTTACAATGTATACAACTTAATACACGTTCTATCAAAAGGATCTACGCTAGGAATACCAAATAAGCCGCGGAAAGGATAGCAGAGCGACCGTGACAGAGATGCAAAATAGCCATAAATAGGTGTGTGAGCAAGTGAGTAAGTTCAGCAGCGCGTCAGTCGCAACACTCGCTCACTCAAATATTTATAGCTATTTTGCATCTCTGTTTCCGTGGTTTTCTCACTGTCGCTCTGTCGCCGCGACATCTATCGTGCCCACGGCCTTAGTTTCTAAATATAGGTTTTAAGTTTGAAAAAAGGATGGCCTGTAAAATCTCTCCTCCCAGCCTCCCACGTAATCAATTTTACTGGTTTTTCTAAAATAACTTATTCAATTATTATCAAATTGGGTAAATAAAATATTAATTTTAGTCTTCATGCCCTTCAAGGTTGTGCCTATGTAATGATTTGACTTTGGCTGATAATCATTAAATAATCGTTTTATATACATCTGTAAAAAAAATCCATGTGGGTTACGTCCTTTTTTTCCTTTACACACTCGATTTGTAATCATTTCTTGGCATAGATTCTGCAGCTGCACTTTTTTAAATTTTAAAGTACAGTAAATAGTAGACATGTCAAGTGCAGTATTTAATTAATTAAATGTAAATCCCTTTGAAAACAATCAGCCAATATGCGTCTTCACTTGTTAAGTTCTATAATATATTCTCTACGCTCGAAGCAGATATTGTTTTAATATCAAATGTATAATAATAAACAAAACAAATCAAAGATTGGAAAGACAGATGGTCCTGCTTGTAGACTATTTTAATTATCTTATCGAATATCAATATTGAAATAAATAGTTGGCCAAACATTTTCGAAAGAAAAAAAAACTCAGTCAAATGAATCAAAGAACAAACACCAGTCATGAAAGTAAACCAGCGTCGTGTCGTGACGACGAATAAAAAATGTATTATTTTTAAATAGCAAGAGCATGTTGTCTTCTTACAATTATTATTTGAGTTGGACAAGTTTTAAATGCTTGTTATCAATATATCGAACGCACACTAAAATCGACTCTCGGACATGATCGCGGTAAAAGAGTATAATAAAACTGAAGTGAAGGTGATTATAGCGAATAGTTGAGCTGGCTACCGTCGACTAGATGTGCAATGGTAGCCTTGAGATTTTATGTTACGTTGCAACTAGGGACTTTATCACCGGTTTTCCGGTATTCTATAACTACGTTTAAGACAAAGTAATACAGAATTTACAAATTTACGACATAGTAAAAATGACCATTTGACTTGAAATATTTAAAATTGAAAAACAAAACTTATACACTTAAAGTTAGTTAACAATTTAACAATTTTTATTACAAATTTTCGCAACCTTGCTTTCCCATCTACCACCCGCCACGTATTCACGTTCGTTATATGGGCGTATACCGTGGCGTAACGAGCGCAGAGCACTCAAGGTGCTAGAGGTATCCCAGGAGCATCTTCCCAATACCTCGGTTAGCGTACACTAGAGTGTGTGATTTCTACTCTAACTAGTTATAACCTGTTAATATCTAGTCTTGTTGAAAAGAGACCTTCTCGTTCGCCGTAAGATTTTGATTTTTTCTTTAAATCTAGAAAAATATCCTTCGAAGAAACCAAGTTGCAGTGCCCAACCGTTCCGACAAATAGTCAAACTGATTCAAATAGCTTTCCCTTTCAATCGATATAGTGGGACACTCCCAGAAGATGTGATTGGCATCCTGCATTTAACCACATTAGCATAAAGGAGACCATACTGCTCAGCAGACGGTAGACAGTGGTTGGTGGTACTATAGTATGTAGGTGGTACAATACTCGATGAGCGGCTGTGCTCGTTAAGTTATGGCCCGAATTTTAGCATAAAGCGTTACGATAAATGCCTGGCAAACGCGGTGGACCGCCTCCAGTAAGGACAGACAAACGCATTTATTTTTTTCAAAGTATTGATGAAATTATTGAGTATCGAAATGTTTAAAAGATGATAAAATTGTTTTAATTCGAATATTTTTTTCAACATATTGTCGTTATTAAATCGTCCAGTATTATAACATATAATATACTCGCATATACTTTGACTATTTCAACCGATAGAAGTATACTATAAGTAAAGTAATTTATTTTCTTTGGATGTATGTATGTAATACGTTGATGCGGTACGGCTTCTCAATACCGGTAGGTAATGCAATATTTCTCGGTATTTAGTCCTTACTTGCAACTTTATCGGGATCGTTGACTACGACTGTTTGAATGTATGCATGGAGTTGGGGCATTTAGATTATGGCCCGCGGTCTAGTTGAACTTGAAACTTGTTTACCTGTAGAACATACAACTTGTTAAACCATCTACCGCCAGACAGACGTCAATGGCTTTTATTCTATTAGTCTATAATACAAATACATTGAAGATTTAACTTAGCGTACAACCTGTCAATCTTTTTAAAAGCAGGTTTCGAGTGATTCTCTCTATATTCTAGAATGTGCACTACACTGATAACATTACTATCAATCAAATTAATTGAATGTGATTAATATTTTCTCTTTCATGTACTTTTTTTATTTAGATGACTTCATTTTTATTTAAATCATCTACGCTAAATAGTAAGCTGGCGTCTGTTTTTATTATTGTCAACAAGACTACGTACTCATCACGTTTTCATTACAATATTTTCAAATAAATATTTATAATGTTTCAATATCTCTGATTTAAGCCTTACCTAGGCCATTTTTTAAAATATTTATCTTGATTTTATTTAGTGGCAAAATGTTTTACGATCAATCTAATGGGACTGCCACATTTTATACTCGGCTAATAATCTGATACAACACAAAGAACGCACGCTCCATCAACGAGTTGATCACATTACGTTTTTGATATATACTTTGCATTGAAGATGGAAACTGGATATTATAATCGCGGATAATGTTATCAATCTAGTATTTTTGTCACAATAAGTGAGCGCCAAACAACATAATATGAAATCACTTAAAAATGATTCACTTATCATACCATAATGAAACTTTGGGTAGTTCTGATAATTATAAATGCCGCTATACAATAGTTGTCACGTTAATATATGGATAACTTTGAAAAATACTATGATTATGACAATTATATTCAGGAGTTAAGAAATTCGAACAAACAACGTACTGAATTTTTAAATAAACTTTCTGTTTAATATATTTTTTAGTGAAATATGTAGTTAAATATAAGTATGTTCTATTAATATATAATAAATTGTGTTCAATAAAATGTTTTTCTTTTGTCTGCTGGTTATTGTTATCAAAAATTACAGGTCCCATAGTGATCATAATAAGCAGGATTCAATGTATCTGGTACTATCAAAATAAACCGCGGAAAAGTACAAGTAACTGATGATCGAGATTTTTTAATTTAGTTTGGTGAAGTTCTGTCAGTTTTTTATACCACGCCCGCACCAAAAAGGGAGCATATGGATTTACATATTGTGGAGATGCATGTTCTGAAAGTGGAGCATAAGGATCTACGTAGTGATATGGATATGAAAATGTGTTAAAAATTAATTTTCCCGAGATATAGTTGTAAGACAATTGCTCAACCCACTGGGCATCCGGTCCTGCATTTTCAGATGTTTTTTTCAAATCCAGCATATGTGAGAATCTAGATGCGAGGCGTACATGCTAACCTATACGCCATCGGTTATGTTAGCTTACAATTATCATACTGTTTTGATAAGATGCAGGCTACCACACACATTCTTTGGAAGCGAGTACAAGTGAAAATATCTCGGTAATTAATGCTGGTGTTATTGCATAATATGAAAGAATGATCAATCGACGACAATTGTGTGAATATAGTCATTATTTTATTTTATATAGATAAATATAATACATTTTTTAAGTTAAGTTACAGTGGCCTTCACGAATTGAACTCACTGGGGGTGACATAAAAAGATTTTAATTCGGTAAAAATAATTGATAAATCATCACCTGTGAAGGTCACGATCATAAAAACTTTAAACAATAAAGCGATTTTCTTTAATCATTATTATTTATCGCCAGTGACGCACGACATTTTTTGCCGGACACGAAGCTATTATAATTTCAACGTACACCTGTAACTGCGATTGATCAAGCCAGATCGCAAGTGACCAATTATAATTTTATTCAATAAAAAAATGATTGGTCTTCCGTAATGTTTCGATTAACATAAAATAACAGACATTGTTTGGATAGAACGATTAAATATATTTAAAAAATGATACGCTTTGTTAAAATCGCCTAATATTTAATCCACACAAAAAGTGGCCTTATTTAAACTACTGGTTAGTAAAAATTTAATATATACAGCTATTATTTGACTATATCCAAGGACACTTATATAAGATTAAAGCTTACTTTATCCGATCAATCATAAATGGCGATAGACGACGTATTAATTTAGCGGATTAAATAAATAAAAATCATTACAATACTATTTTTAACGTATTTTTTTAAGCATGACTTCATGAACTTTTACAGCATATGAATATCCAAAATATAAAGATTAAGACTGACTTGGTCACCAATCGTATTAATTAGTTTTCCCGATATTTAGAGTCTGGTATCATTTTCGATTCCTAATGTATTATCTTGTTAACGGTGGGACAAACGGAATACCATTACATCTAATTAACCTGTATTATAAATTATAATGTAAACAAATATAGAAAGGTTTGAGAGTTTTTGTCAAGCAAAATAGTTACTCCGAAGGTTTACTATTGAGTACTATAACTCTAGTGAATAATAGTACGTCATATTTTGGTAGATATTCTTTTAGGTTGTCTCTTCGGTAACGTAGTTGGCAGCATGCTCGCCTATCGATCCGTGGAATGCGGATTCGATTCCCCATCTGTCGGACTTTAAAAATCTGACCAACAATTCTCGTGAAAATAATCCGTCTAGGCATCTTCACATTGCGGAGATCCATGTACTCCACTTTCGGAATGGATATCTTGACACTGTGTAGATTTATATGTTCCACTTTGGAAGCAGACGTGATATATAAATATGTATAATTCTTATATTATTCTTCTTCTGTTATATTCGCTAACTACGTAGACCATACGACTGTCATATAGCCTCCAGGATGTTTGCTATGCACCAATCGCTTTGCATCAATCCAGGGTACATCAGCATCACGTGGATTGTACACGTCGATCTTTCAGGATTATAAAAAAATCTACTGGACGAAAAAAGAAAGAACACTTAATAAATATAACTAAAAATACTTTTTACTATGGTGCTCGACGGTTTTTTTTTCATCGAAACTATCTGTGTAATATATAAATCCTTATTTTTTAACCGGGTTTCATCATTTGATATCCTGGGCTTGCTTGTATACGTACGAAGTATAAATTATGTTGGCTTTATCTAAGTATAATATAATGGCTTTTTCACGTAAAATTATCAGTAAATATAATTGTTTTTAGAAGTGTGTAGTGTCAAGACAACTTTTGACTTATCTGTACCCATAGTTAAACTACATATATTATTATAAATATGTCATTAAAATTAATGCTATGAAATTAAATAAATGCTCTAATGCAAACGTAATGGTTTGGGGGGAAAAAACTTTAACTAGGATTTACCTGATTTGTTTTTAATATTCATGAAATTATCAACTTCTTGCTGGCACAACAAAACTTTAAAATAAATATTTCAGTTTCATATTTAATCGTATTTTAATGACTACTCATTCGGTGTGAAATAAATTACAATTTAATTCATTATTATAAGTGATATTTAGTGAAATGGTGTTTATATCAGTTTCAGGAGACACATTCAAGTTTACATGCACAATCATTTGAGTGTGACCATTTTATTTCCCTGAAAACATCTACTAATTTTAAGTTATTTTACGTTTATTTAATATAAACTGTAAGACCAGCCATTTACCGAAATAAAATGAGATAACAATTAAACTATTCATTGATATGAGATGCTTTGATTATTATTATTGATTAATATTAACATGCTCGATTTGACCAACAAAATGCACTATGTATTTTGAAAGTTAAAAGTTTATATTACAAAACGAAATTCAAATAGTTTTATATACAATTTCATTATTTAAAAAATGTTGATAATAAAATATCAAAAGCTATGGAAAGAATTGTAAACTTATTCAATCGATAATTAGTAATTCTAAATAATGTTAGAGAGGCTCAAGTCTGAACTGTCTTTTTTTACTTCATAACTCTCCCTGTGAGGTTCGTAAAGTGGAAACGATAAAATAGCAGTGTTATAATTTTGTAAATTATTTAACACATAGTCTACGTATTTTTTAAGTTATTCATGCATACTTGCGTAAGGTTGCATGGGCGTGTGTAGCCCCTTATGATCATCGCATTCGTTAAAGATCTCTAAAAAGCTCTTCACTCCAGTTTTAAACGTATGCCCGTATGTCCTTCCTCAGGCGTTCGGTTACTTTATAACTAACTGTGACTAGGTAATTGTTGTAACGGAGTTCAAATTAAAACGTAATAAAATAAGCAAACGCTTGAATTCCTTCAAAAAAAATTATAACTTAAGTAACTGTTTAAAAATTGTAAACATCGTTTTAGCGACAGTATAAAAAAGCCGCGTAAAAAAACAAGTAAACATTGCACAAAGTGTATCATTACAAGAAAATTACTATTGACCTGAAATAATGATTTTGCGTCAATTAGTTAGACCGAGAGAAGGTTATCGACTCGTTGAGCTGTTTCGACATATTATTTTCGCGCTGCACAAAAACAGGAAAGTAAAAAACTCGGTTATAAATCTCTGCCAGTTAAAAATTTATTATACTCACGTACGAAAAGTTTTATTCATTATACGCCGTATCTTGAGCTTAACCCTTTGGCCGAACTGATGATTTTAAAAACTGTATAATATTTTCAGAACTTTATTATTTCAGAAATGTATTATTTAGAACTCATTAAGCATATTTATATGACTATAGAAAGGGAAAAGAACGTAGCCCTTAGTTTTTTCGATAAATGTATACAACTTAATATAAGTTATATCAAAAGGTTGTAAGCTGAAAATGCTGCATAAGCATCTAAATTAAGCATTTCGGTTAGAAAAACAGGTGTCCTGTCAAATTCGTATCAAGCAAAAAGGAGTTCCACCGCATCAATTTTGTTGCTTTTTCTTTGGTAAATTAATAAATTAATATCAGATTGTGTAAATGAAGCATCAATTTATTTTCCCTGCCTTTCAAAGTATATAATGTTTTGGCTTTGGCCTAAATTCATTAAATATACGTTTTTTGTGCATCCTGTAAAATTTGTCTTGTGTGGGCTACGTTCTTTTTCCTATCCAACGTCGATAATGATATAAACTTTGTGAAAGAGTACATTTATAAAACATATACAAATAATCCACTCAGTAAAATATTTTTGATTTTTTTTACGAGAATTGGTTGTCAGCAATAATTGCTAAATTTACTTTACTTCTTTACTTACTTCCATGCCATGATGTTTATCCCTTAATTAAATTTAAAAAAAAAAATCTCGCTGCTTAGACAACGATATGTCGACAATATTTACACATTTATAATACAAATATCAATGTTACACTAAGTTAAAACCCTTTAATATACCATCGGGCTTATCATTGTTTTGATAAACCAATTATAAACGGAAATTTAGCCGGGCCTAAGCGAAAAATGACATTTAATATACTATTATAATGCAATAAAGAAAATGTTATAAAGTTGCTACCATGTCCATTCTGAAGTTCAAACCTCTGACATTAGATACTGACAGATTCATAAGCGAGAAATAGCCAATATATAATAATAATCTGTGAA
This sequence comes from Rhyacophila evoluta, assembly GCA_022683975.1. Lineage (NCBI taxonomy): Eukaryota > Metazoa > Arthropoda > Insecta > Trichoptera > Rhyacophilidae > Rhyacophila > Rhyacophila evoluta. Next base: position 9,222 of record JAGVSQ010015224.1, read on the forward strand.
ATCACGTAATGAAAATAATGTGAAATATATAGTAAAAAGTAGTCGATGTTCGTAATATTTTTAGTAACTGCGTAAATTCAGAATATCTATTATAATTAATAACATCATAAATCGATGGTCTAAACTGCAAACGAAACACCGCGAATGTGTATGTAGCTGCATGAAGTTGGCTGGCATCTGCGGGTGATTTATAGTAGGTGCCTTTTTTCATTTTTTAGTAAATTTTGTGCGTTCTGCGTGTGCCGAATAAAAGGCATCAAAATCGTTTTGTGGAGTAAGCTGGTTTGCAGACTAAGCCATCGTAATGTTACATTCATTATATAATTTCATCAGTTTGACAGCTAATTTACGGTTATTTGTATTAAATCCGTCATATTTTTTACATTGACGATCTGCTTTGATGTAAAAACGAGGTATTTTGTAACCAAATATTTCTTCATACGTATAATTTATTTTGAAATGACCTGTAGCTCAGTATCGAAATATCCGGTCTCATGGGAATATAATAAATAAGCTTCTATATATAATGACCGTACGCTTATGGATTACTGATTTCACTTCACTTCAAATTCGTTTACATCAAAGGATACAGAAATTCATTAATAGCTATTTAATTAAAAATGGTTCAGATAATTATGAGATATAGACACGCCATTATAGGCTTCAAGTCTATTCATCAACCTGAACTGTCACTAGGTAATTTTCGAGAAAAAAATAAAATTGGAGGTCACATAAAAAGTTTCTAATGATATTTTTTTTGAAAACATAAAGTTCTTCTAATCTTTTTTTAAAATGCAAATTTTAAGAAAGCTTTTTATAATATATACAAAATACATAACCATATTTTGATACAGCGTTTTATCTATAGGTTTCCAATTTAAAGCGCATACATTATTTTTCTTGAGATTTAAAGACATGTCGATAGCTATTTCGTGGTGTTATACTCTTTTTTAATTAATTAATATTTTCGACTGGTGATGCTTGATGGAAATTGATTTTAAATTCTAAATTATTTAAAACTGGTAAACTT
>JAGVSQ010015225.1:0-10251 GCA_022683975.1 Rhyacophila evoluta
CGAGCCCGCATTCTCCGGATTGCTAGGCGCGCACGCTACCAACTACGCTACCGGGGAGACCTTCTCATGAATAGGTTGAGTAATTGGCTGACAAACAATTTTCCTAGAAAACAAATGGTCAAGAAAACTCTATATGCTCCATATCTTCAGTACTCAGGCATCTTCAAAACAGCTCATGCAAGACGTAGCTCATAAATAAAAAAACAATAAAAAAATTTGACATATTATATATCTATTATAGTTATAGACGTATGTATGATAAATACTGTATCATGCAATTTTATCTAATTTACAAATAATTCTTACGCTAAGTAGTACAGGAAAAGATATATTATACAAATGATAAATATTATTTATTTTTTAATAAATTTATAGGGCTTTATAAAGATCATAAAAACATGGGTCACCATTGTTAAATCTTAGTGAATTGATTCATGTGTAATTTGGCGAAAAAATTAGAAAGAATGAAGTCGGTTAGAAGAATTAAATTAAAAAAACAAAAACAAAAAGAAACAGTAAGAATGTAAATATAATGACAGTTCCGACCATCCTAGTACAAGGTAAACAGAAAATGCGAGGAGGTAGCAAAGTCAGCAGAGTCCCACGGCGCGGAGGGATCAGCCGCCTCTAGGCTTGCACCAGGAGCACAGAACGCGGATTTTATTGTTACGATCATTTTTAGTGGCAATTGCTTTTTATGAGGTGCCTTCCTTTAACCGCCCCTCGTCTACCGTTTAGAGAGATGACGAAATTTCGCACTCGGTTTATTGGTAGTCAAAAACTCAGCCCAGTTTCTGAATATACGTTTAAAGAGACTCGGGTGAAACTTGTGGCATGAATTCGTCTTATTTCGAGAGTAAGTATCTTCGGAGACAGTGATTTTTAACATGCGGTACACGAACTGCATCTGGGACAACTATAGTTATTTTCGTCAGTAATTGCACGTGTTAAGTTTTGATATAATTAATAATGATGTGTAGTATATTTAAGTTTATGAATTTACAAACTCTGAGTTATAAATTTAATATAGACACGTCTTCGGACATATTAAATTTTTTTCATAGTTATTTTATAAAAATTCAGAACAGTTTATTGAAACGACTTGTACATTTTAAAACTTTATTCGCTCTAAATGAAATATAATATATATACGAGGACGCACGAGGACTAGTTGATAGCCAATCGCTTAACTTATTTGAAATATTAACCAAAAGAAATTTTAATTTACCGAGCTACAGGGTTTAACAACGTGGGCTCCGATAAAAAATTAAGAAAGAAGTATTTTAAATAATATTAAAATAAAGAATTATGTCAATGACTATTCAGAATTATTATCTATTAACTGAATTAAATACATCACAATTTATAAATATTCGTTATCTAATTAACGGCTGCGATTTTTTGCCGAATTTCGCATGGTGACCGGGAAAAATCGCGAGAAAATGAGCAAACAATTGAAATAATATTTAATCATCTCTTGTTAACGTTCACAGTTAAACTAAATCGTAACCCAGTTATTTCTCATATAAAAGAACACGGCTACCAACCAATGTTCTATAAAAATACGGGTATTCAGCTGTTAAAAAAATATATTACTGGAAATATAAAAAAGGTTGGTATTGGCTGACTTGTGCATTACACTTGTAGAGTTTACGAGACATCGTGTCGGATGAGAGGAAATGTTTATGTAATTGCAGTCATCCAGACAAGAATCAGACGGTTGGGTTTGTTTAATAGGTTAGGATTGGCAATTCTGCAGAATGGCTTGCAGATTGGTTGAACACCAGTAGATGCATATTAAAAACAGATCGAGGATCAGCTCAGTTGAGAAGGTCGGGAATGAAGGAGAATAATTTTAATCAATACTTCGTTGCAATTCGACTACTCGCTAACCAGAAAGATGTAGCATTTATAACTATGATTTACGATTATTTGTGAAATGTTTAAATGTAAAATGTGTGTGTTTTTTTATACCATGGTCGCTGCCGTGGAGCATATGGATCTATACAGTGTGAAGATATCCACTCCGAAAGTGGAGTATATAGATCTCCACAGTGTGAAGACGTTTTGAAAGATTATTTAGACGGCAATTGTTTGTCAGACAACTGCTCAAACCGATAGGCATCCAGTCCTGAATTTTGGAATCTTTTAAATCGACAGATTGGAGAATCGAACCCACATTGCTAGGCGCGCACGCTAGCAACTACGCCACCGGGAGAAGCAGTTATCAATATAATAATATATACTACATTAAAAATCATAGTGTAATACGGCATTTGCTTTCTCCAGTACTGCTCAATCTATGGTTGCAAAGCATGGCACTTAACGAAGACTCATAGTTAAATACTAAGCCTTGAGAATAAATTTATGTGTCAAATTCTAGGGATACTTTGACATTTGATTTTATTCGGAGCTAGGAGGAGAAGAACGAGAACGGATCATGCAGCCACTCATCACTGAACAAGTGAAACTACGACGTTAAACGTAGCTCAGCAACGTGTTGCAGATGCCGACAAGAGTGCTTTAGTCATGACTACATATTTTTAAAGAGTTTCCGATTTTCGGCCTCCTGGAATGGCGCTAAATACAATATAAGGGATGTATTCAGAGGAACTACGGAATACAAACATACTTCGCATGACACAAGAATACTGGCAGATTGTGGTGCCCATGCGCTCCACTTCTGGATAAGATATGGATGAAGAATAACGCAATCAGTGTAGAACTACAGTCTCATGAATAACCCATACACATTACATACTCGTATTAGGATATCATAAATGTTTAGGAGGTTTTTTTATTTATATGGAAATCATACTGATTGACTACTAAAAGAGTACAAAATATGGAATAAAAATACTTTAAATGGTATAAATTAAGTTGACAACGATTCTGTAACACTGTAAAAATCATTTCCATGTAAATATCTTTTAAAATCATGACAGTTCTATAAAGTAATACTAATTGACTGACAATTTGTGAAAAAGTGATGTATTAAAAGTATATATTAAACCCATTTAAAATGATTTTAAAAACCTTATATGTATTGTCAATCATTTATAAATTAAAAACGAGTTAATTTTGTATAATATTTAAGTGTTTTAATTTTATGTTAAATAAATTTGTCACAAAACTATCAATAAACAACTGAAGAGTGACAGAAAAATGATAAACATTATCCAAAAACAGCAAAAATAGATTATTTTAGAATAAATGTTACCGATATCGGTCCACCCATATCTGTCAAGAGCCAATATAATTCGAACTATTAAATATTACTTCAAAATTAAACGGCTTGTGAAAAATCTGATGACTTCATCTACTTGTACAAATTAATATGTGACACGCTTTAAATCAATCCATAACATTTTATGCTTGCCTGATACTTTTTTTGGGACATACATTTTTTAAACCACTTCAAATATCAATCATCGATTATAAGTTTATGTTTAGCACACAACTGATAAACACACTTAACTATATTTATGTATTTTTTACACAGTATCATAATAAAATATTTATTTCAAGTGTTACACCATTTTCAACTTACCCCATTTTTTAGTAAATTTGTGACCAACAATTAATTTTAATATCAAGTGTTCTGTCTATTTGAAAGATATTTTAATAATCAAACTGTCATTACTATGGTATATAAATTCGTAAAATAAATATAAAAAGTTTTTAAATTATGGTAAATAATTATGGCTTTATGGTAAGTTTTTTTTATTAATTTAATTATACACACTTTAATGCAACCTAAGTTAGATTTTTAATATTTCTGGTAAGACTCAAGTTCGTTATGCAATGGTATACGCTCGTATAGATGTGTTGAAATGTGGCTAGTGGCGGAAAATATTTTAAATCATGTCGAATTTGGAAAGGAAAAAGGACGTAACCCTTTGTCGATTATCACAAATCACAATGTATATAACTTAATACACGTTCTAGCTCAAGGATGTAAGCTGATAATGCCAAATTAGTGTTTAAATTTAGTGTTTAACTTTTTAAAAAGGATGGCCTGTGAAATTTGCGACCAGGAAAATTACCTTCATCTCATCAATTTGTTTGTTTTTTCTTAAATAGCTTATGAAATTAAAGTATATTGAGTTTAATACAATATCACTTCTAGCCGTTATGCATTTCAAGATTGTGGGTAATTTTTTTATTCCGGCTCAAATTAAGAATCGGCAATTGAGGCACGTTTAGGATGTAACTTAAGAAAAGAGAAATTAATGGTATAGAAAATAATGTCCAGGAATCTGATAGGGCATATGAAAAGAAGAAGAAGATTCGGCGACTGGATGAAGATAGTTATCGTTATCAAATAACAGTATATGATCGGGTTTTTAAATTGGTTTATTATAGCCACATTGTATAGAGATGGTTTATACGTGAGCTAGAAGACAGGACATACACCATAAGTTGCAGCGAACGTGACAATGATATTAAACATCATTAGTGAATTTGCTAAAGACTCACAGGTGCGTCTATACAATGCGATATTTAGAAGACATGCTAATGCTATAATTGTAAATAAATGATGATATGCGTTGATTTTTGGGCTAAATATTTTTGATAAATAATATCGATTTGGAAATTTGTTGAGTTTAGCACAGTTAACACAAACCAATAATTTCACAGTTAATAAATAATTCGAAATGTTTATTTTTAAATGCGCCAGTGAAAGATTTAGAGTCAAAACAACAGACGCTCTGAAAAAATACCGCGTTTGAATATAATGACGAATTATACTTGTATTAAATTTATAACGATCACTTCAGTACGATTTGATCGTAAAAATATACAATAACTCACCGAATATTTATTATTAATTATTATTATCTGTTGACGTACAGAAGGTGTACTAAATTATAAAAATATACGTAATATTCGGCGAATTCTCAAATAAAAACTAAATGATACATCTCGAGAAATATATTTAGACATAGAAATATATTGTAACGCGCAGTTTCAACTACACAAATTAAAAAAAAACATTTATTACAGTTTTATTTATACAATATTAATAATTAAAATTAACATTAAAATGTCCGATATATTAATTGAACTGTAATGTGAAGGTCTCCCCGGTAGCGTAGTTTGTAGCGTGAGCGCCTAGCAATCCGGGGAGTGGGGGTTCGATGCACAATCTGTCAGATTTTTAAAATCCGAAAGTACGAGACTGGATGCCCGTTGGTCTGAATAATTGTCTAACAAACAATTCTCGTGAAAAGTAATCTGTCAAGACGTCTTCACATTGCAGAGATCCATATACTCCTCCTTCAGAGTGGATATCTTCACACCTTATAGATCCATATGCTCCACGTTGAAAGCGAACATAGTATGGATAAAATGTTAAAGTGAATATCTTTTCTCTACTATTAAGTCAACTCTTTTTTTTATCAATTATTTTTCGTAATGTTCAGGTATTTTTTTAGCCTAAAAATAGGTGATATGATTATAATAACTTTCACATATCATTTGTAAATCTATCTAGTGTATATATTAAAAGAAATAATAAAATTTTATTAAATAAAGAATAGCTTTGAAAACAAGGCGACAAGGCGCATGGATACGTACGTCCTTGCTACTCAAAGGGTTAATACTCGTGAATTTAGTATCCATGCTTAAGCGAAATATTTCCCTATTTAAATAATTAATATTTATGACTGATAGTGCTTGATGGAAATTGATTTTAAATTCTAAATTATTTAAAACTGGTAAACTTCCAAATGTGAGGTGCCACATATGAAATTTTACCAGTTTTAAATAATTTAGAATTTCGCTATTTATTGATTAGCGGCGTTAAAATTTCAGCGTCATCGAGTATTTTTAAAATTTAAGCGTAAATTTCTGCTTTATAGGCATAAAAAGATTTCCAAAGCAGTGAAGTGAGCATTTTTCTTTTACCTTCTTATAATGCACACAAACACTCTTCGATCAGTCCAGACAGCGGACTGAAAATACGAGGGCCGCCTCAAGTGCCCCATTTCAGATGTGTGTGCTACGCCGGTCCAAGTGGTTCCGCCCATTCGTAATACCATCCGGGTGTTTGCTCCTCGTGAAATATGCCAGATCGTAAATCACGGACGAGGAATATTGTTTCAAGAGTTTTTCAACCACTTGGTGTGTTTTCCGATGTATATAATGTGTGCCGCACACATATACTTATTGTTATATATTGTTATATAAATCAAATGTTACGGATTATTTTCAATGCATAACATTGCATAACATTCCAATACAATTAAGTGAAGAACCGTTTGAAAATATTTCTTTCAAGCACAAGAATTAATTTTAAAACTTCACTATAATACGTATATTTTTCCCAATAGCCAAGACGTTAGCTTACACGATTCGATGCCGGGGATAGTGAATTCGAATCACAAAGCTGCAACCTGGATATCTAGTAGGTTAAGCATTTGGCTGACAAACAATTATTGTGTCTCCCCCTTTGTGGAATATAACAAAAATACGATAATGCAAAGACAGCGGTCATCTTCACATTTGATTTGATTCATATAGTACGCTTTCGGACATGATAAACATATTTATATACGAGATCGATATTTTATTAAACATTTATATAATGCCTTTATATGAATAGGTCATAATTCAAATGGTTTGATCAATGATTTTATTGTATTTTACTTGTAATTGTTACAAATTATCAACTCAACCCATTTACAACATATTATATAAACAACAAAATAATATAGATTTATCATACAAAAAACATACGACTAAGCAATCAAAAATTACAAGTAATAAAAATATATAGAGATAATTTTAAAAAGGAAATAAATAAAGCCCGCAGATTGGGTTTAAAAAAATTGTCGCTATCAATCTCTACTCACTCTCACTCAGGTGGAAGATATAAATAATCGAGACGATTAGGTTAATCACAACCATTGTTCTCCGTATTGTTATCACCACTGGCAGGATAACTCTACATTTTTTGATTAAAAAAACAGCTGATATTCTCGCTTTCTCAGATAGTTATCAAGGACACAGAATGATATAAGAAAGAGTGGAACGTATTGTGTTTTAATTAATTATATTATAGTTACAAATTTTACTACTTTTAATAACATTTAAATGTACACCTGATTCTCTTTTTACACGAATAATACATTCCAAAAGATACCGTGCAAAAAAATCCAACCATACATAACTATTACTTAGAATTACTTCATTTCCACATCACATGTGTATTAATTTCGTTACATACATAAGCATTTAATCACTTAGTCATTTAGTGTCACTACTACACAATAAAAAAGTATTTACTGTAGTTTTTTCGGTGGCAATTCATTATAGTATGTTATATTCAAATGTTCATTCGGCAATATATGATTTGAATTTTGATCAAGCGAGGTTATTAGATTTTAAGCCGTGTTAAACTAATCAGTGTAAAACAATTAATCGATTGTATTTCTTTGAACCGTGTTATTTTTAAGTAATTCCGCGTTCTTATAATCAGTGGCGTCTTCGATTTACGATTATAATATATTGTTTATTGTTATGAGACATAAGCACACTACTGGTCATTTCTAATACAATAGGATTGTCCGATGAATAGAAAACGCACTGCCTTATAGAGTCACGATGTTATAAACGCAATAGCCCGCTGGTATATAAAAACTTATAAAAACACGTATAATGTTTGTTTATTCTGTACTGTTAATTTTCCATTCCGTAGGTGGTCCCGTGCGACACAGGCGGTCCAATTCGACAGATATAGCTCGAGCTATTTTTATTTTATAATATTTTTGAAGTACGAACCGATATCAGTTTATTGGATGAGAGCTGTACATTTATTTTTTTTCTCTGACCATCTGATCGACAGTTACATGTCATATGTTTAGCATTAAAACAAATTGACTGTCCATTTTTTTTAATGCAGAATATATTATATGCAAGTCAGTAAACTTGTTCATATGCTGCAAACCGATTCGTCTTGAATTTATATCACACATACCAATATCTATTCAATACATATATTTATAACACAATATTTTTTTATTAATTACTCGCACCCATTGCATCCTATCATTAGACATGCATATACCGTGGTTTAACCTACTTGAATCACTCTTTAACGTAGCTTGACGATGCTAGTAGCATTAGAAATATGATTGTCACAAACTCCATTCATACCAATATCGTACGAGAGTCCTGATTGAAATACATCTTTCGTTACGTATGCGAACTTTGAAATGGTGTTATTTGAGTAAATAAGTCCTTGAAGAAGAGAATTCAAGTCCGCTTCCTTTAACACGTCTAGAAATCGATCCGAACATCTGTTGACCAGAACCACCCAAAACATTAGCTAATATGCTCAATAGTATGCGTAGAATGAAAGTATTGAGATAGATATTTGTACCCATCAATGAATTTCACGATGAATTTCCTTTGTCTCCCTGGTAGAGTAGCGGTTAGTGTGCGCGCTTATCATTCCGGCGAGTGCGGATTCGATTCATACATCTGTCGGATTTTTAACAATCCAAAAATACAGGACTGAATGCCCATTGCGTTGAGCAATTATCTGACAAACAATTCTCGTAAAAAATAATCTGTCAAGACGTATTCACATTGTGGAGATACATATGCTTCTCTCGGAGTGAATATCTGCACACTGTGTAGATCCATATGCTTCACGTTGAAAGTGAACATGGTATATAAAAAAAGTAAATTTAAATAATACAAAATTAACGTGACGTGAGAGGTCGAGGTTAAATAAACGATTCAGTCGTCGTTATTATTATATAAGCATTCAAACATTGAACAAAAAAATACGACAAATAAAATTTGAAAACGACTTCTGTGTTAAAATTCAAATTATGAGAGAGGAAACACTTGCAAGTTGTTAGTTATACTCTCAAAACTGCGCATAATACGCTATAAGAAAGAAGAAAAAATATACTTTATGAGCTGGGAACGATTAAAAGATAGTGAGAAGATGTTATATTTCTATAAAACTATACCAAGATATTGAGATACGGGTTCCTGCAATATCGGCGACGATTTGCATCATTTAAGTATTATTAAGACGAGCATGCGGAGGTTGTAATATCTTCGTATATGGGACACGCACGGAGTAAATATCTGTATATATTTCAACATCTACAAGTAATTTTATTGTTTGTGTGCCGCTAAACGGCGTTTTCACGCAATATTCAACGAAAGAGACAGCCCTGGCCGTGACGGCGATAAGAGAAAAAGAGACATAATGAGATAACACGTTATCTTGGCTGTGATCGCCAGAGATCCCATCCGCTTCTGAGAATAATCGAGCCAATCATAACTCATCCTCGCGACGCACTCTCCTTGAGACTGTCGAAGTTTCAATGGCGGCAAAACGATAATGGCCGGTCACATTTTTTTGAAAAAGGAACGATTGTAATAGGCACTTATATTCTTATATGAACCGCTAAGTACTTTATGTTTTTTTTTCAATTTATAATATGGCTATCAAATGCGTGATTTAATGTACGTAAAAAAATCATAGTAGTGAAATAATCACGGTAGTGAAAAGGTTAGCCAGTACGCCTCCGCATCCAAAGGATATTGATTAAATTCTCACATATGTTAAATTTAAAAAAATCGAAAATGTAGGAACAGATAACTATTGGGTTAAACAATTTTTGTTAGTAATTATCTGTCAAAACATGTTTTCACATTGTAGATACTCCACTTTCGGGGTTGACATATTCACATTGTGTAGATCTATATCGATTGTGGAAAGAAAAAAAGACGTAACCTACACAGATCAAATTTTACATGAAGCACAAAAAAACGTTTATTTTATAAATGTAAAACCAATGTCAAAATATTAAATTGATACAATCTTAAAAGAGAAAAAAGGTGGTGTTTTATTTGTCTAATCTGATATTAATTTAATAAGTTAGTTAAGAAAAATCAATACAATTGATGTGGTAGAAGTCGTTTGTCCTGGTCGCAAATTTGACGCGCCATCATTTTTCAAACTTAAAAGCTAAGTTTAGACAATAATTCAGTATTTGCATCTTACATCCTTTTAATTGAACATGTATTGAGTTATATACGTTGTGATTATCGAAAACGTTATATTTTGAAAACATTGAGGGTTACGTCCCTTTTCTTCCTTATGGTCGATATGCGTCAATTTTGAAGAGAAAATTGATTAAAAAAAAAACAAATCAGTATGTATATGAGGTAACCAGACAATTGCGCACATGACATTTGCTCACATGACATTTACTCACATGA